>JADDOH010023025.1:0-30150 GCA_016648135.1 Agrypnia vestita | reverse complement strand
CCATGATGAAGCGTGGAACAGGAGTATTGTATCGTCTGCAAAAGTAACTACTTTCCCCCCCGTTGTTAGCTTGCATAAATCGTTTATGTATAGGAAGAAAAAAACAGGTCCTAGTGTACTTTCTTGAGGGACTCCGTATTTGATGTAATGTTCGTCACTTTTAGTTTTGTCAAGTTGTGTAAATTGTGTTCTGTCTGTAAGGTAAGTTTTGAACCAGTTGTAACTTGCTTCCGAAAGTCCAGTCTGTTTTAGTTTGTGAAGCATTTTTTCATGTGAAACTGTGTCAAAAGCTTTCGTCAAGTCTAGTGCTATTGCTATACATTTTTTATTATTGTCAAGTTTGTCTGAAATATAACCAATAACTTCCTGTATTGCTTCTTGTGTACCCCGATTTTTTCTAAATCCAAACTGGTTGTTGGCTAAAATTTGATGTTTTTCTAAAAAGTTGGTGAATTGATTACAAACACATTTCTCTAGCAGCTTAGATAGTAAATTTAGGATGGATATAGGTCGGTAGTTATTTGGATCGCCTTTATTGCCAGCTTTGTGTATAGGTGTGATTTTAGCCTTTTTTAGTTGGGACGGGAAAATACCTTTTGCGATGCTTAGATTAAATATATGAACTATAGGTTTTAGTAATATTTCTTTGAACGATTTAATTACTCTAGCGGATATTCCGTCCGGGCCTGGAGAGCAGTCTATGTTCAGGTCAACTACTATTTTTTCCACATCTTTGTAACAGATAGGGGAGATCTCAAATTTGGGGAGATGGGGTCCGTTAGTTTTTATATTATTATAGTGTGACTGCTGTTTGTAATTATTTAATACTTTACGCGCTAGTGTTTCACCAATTGTGGAGAAGTGAAGGTTTAGTTTATCTGCTATTTCTTTCTTATCAGTGATGGTAGTGTTGTTGTGTACCAAAGTATTAATGTTACTTTTTTTATGTGTTTCAATACCATTTAATTCTTTTACGACATTCCATATGTTTTTAGTATTATTGTTTTGTTCGATTTTTTGTTTGTAGTGTTGTTCTTTCCTTTTTTTTATTATGTTGTTACATATATTACGGTATCTTTTATAATACTGATATAGTGAATGGTTGAATGGATGTTTTTTTACTTGCTGATGAAGTTGGTCACGTTTGTGAGTGCATTTTATTATATTCGGTGTTATCCAGGGTTTTATACATTTATTTATTTTTCTAACATAAGAGGTAGTATTTTTTTCAATATGTTTATTAAGAGTGTTTAAGAATCTAGATAAAGCTACATCCGTTTGTTTTTCTTTTAATACGTCTATCCAGCTTTCTGTAATTAGATCAGTTTTAAGTTCTTCGAAGTTTATTTGTTGGATTTTTGTTAGATGTTGCTTACGTTGTAGTTTTGTGGTATTGCCGTGTAGCCCTAGCACAGTGCTGTAATGGTCGGTAATTGTTGATTTAATGACAGCAGTCTGTATGCTTAGTTTTGATTTTACATATATGTGGTCAAGACAAGAACCTGACTCTCTGTTTTCCCGTGTTGCTACGCTTATTGTTTCAAGATAGCCATATGCTGACATTAGACACTCGTATTCGTGTGCTTGTTTGTGTTTGAGACCAATAGTGTTGATATTGATGTCACCCGCTATAATACAAGTCTGATAAATGTTAATGTTATGTATGTTTTCTTCTAGTGAGTTAATAAATTCCGTAATACATGCGTTGCTAGGCGATCTGTAGATAGCTAGTATTGCAAGGGTGTTGTTAATTATTATTTTTAAACAATTTGCATGTAATAAGGTAGGTTCATAGATAGTGACGTTTTTTACTTGTTTATTTATATATACAACAACACCATCCGATCTGTTTTGAGAAATTTCTGTCCTGAATGGTTCATAATTGTTAATGGGTCTGAGTATGGTGTTGTCTGTCGTCCAACACTCAGTCAGGATTATTATGTCAAATTCCATGTTGGTGTCAGTTAGGAATATTAATAAATTGTCAAAGTTTTTTTCTAGCGATCGGATGTTCAGATTAAGTATTTTTATGTTGTATTGCCTGTTAAATGAAAGTGAGCATTTAGAGGCACAGTCTAGCGTGTCGGTTTTTATTTGCTTTATTGTATCTAAATTATTTATACATGAGAAAGCCATTTTTGTTTGGGAAGGTAATGTAGTATTCTGGCTTGTCTAGCTTTATTTTGCATTTAAGACATATAACCATATTTATTTTTTTGTATTGTAAGCAACTAGCACTTTTGAATTTATTATTTTTATGTTTTGGCCAACCATTATATATTGACGTTTTATAACAGAAGAACGTTTTTAATACCCTGAATTTTATATATTGTATAACCCCCAAAATGAAACCAGTTAATTTTTGAGTTATAAAAGTAGTGTAGTGTAGTCATATAATCTTGTTCAAATCGTTATCATTTAATATTTTTATTATTTTAGAGTTATCTGTTGCGCGTACGTATATAAATCCATTACAATTAACCCACGAGTATTTATATTGCGTTTGTTTAGCAATATCGCGAAGTTTTTTGTATAAATTTCTATTAGATTTGGTTAAGTTAACGTTAACATAAATTAGACCGGTGGAGTTAGTAAATCCCAAGTTAGCGGCAGTAAGACCCTTATGGCGCCGCGCCTCTTTTAACAGTAGATCTCTTTTTAGCTTGCTTCTGAAGCGCAGTACATGGATGGTGCGTTGAACGGCTGTGTGAGTTTGACCGGATACTGATAGCTGGAGCGGCCTGGATTGGCCATCACCGCCAATAGTGACTGCATGATTGGATATACCGAGGTACTCAAATCATAAAGAGTTAGCTGAAGGCCGGATTGCGCAATACTTATGCAATACAATTATTATAAGGCTACTAAGCGTTTCTTATAGAATTACGTGTATTCAATTATTAGTAAAAATAGTATGAAAATCCCCATACTTTAAAATATATTCGTTCGGAAAAATTTCTCGTGCGATTTGGATTGATATCTGGTTACGCAATACATAACGCGTCGACAATTATTATGAATCTATTAAGCGCTGCTTATACAGCTCCGTAAAATCAATTGTTAATACAAATGGTATGAAAATCCCCATGCATCAAAATATATTCGCTCGGGAGATATTCCCGTACGAATCGAACCAATATCACACAAGAAATCGTGACATTATTCACACATAATTGCTCCAATCTTAAATCTTCCCAAAATAAATACATTTCGATAATTAAAATAATTAACCGTAATAGATAATATAAATGTGTTCCTTAGCTGTTACACAGTGGCGGTATGATCCTCTCTGGTACTGATGAATGGTAGATTCCTCCATACGTCCGGGCAGCAACTCCGCGTCCACAAATGCTGTTCTCCAAATGAAGTCTCTGGCAGTAGTCTCTCGGGCAGCGCTTCCGCTCGCAGGTCTGGTCTCGAACTGAAGGGGGCTGAGTATATCGTGTTCGCTCCTTTTATAGTAACGATTGCACCATACCTCCGAAATCCACGCTAGTGCAGTGACTCATCCTATGCGTGATGATTTCACCGGCGACGCTCGCCATTGGCCGGATTCAGTCATCAGGACGGTCGCCTCCGGCTCAACCCGTCGAAGGCAAAGCGCGCCTGTGATTGGTCCGTTTCGTTAAAATAACAGTAAAGCACCCGCTACACGCGAGACTTGCTGTTCCGATTCATAAATAATAAAGGCTCGTTCGCACCTACTCACAAGGTCGAGTCTATTAGGATTGGCAAACAATATTAATTTAACACAGATTTATATCTATGGTATAATAAAGATCTAAGAAATATTACTTGTATAGCTGAATATTCAATATTTTGTTAGCCTCTTGTAATACATAGAATCTTGAGAAGAAATATATCAGGCTTTTACTTTTAAACGATTCAAACCAGAAGAAATATATTCTTCATGTCCATACTCGGCTTTTTTGAATATTATTATTTTAAGATTTTCTAAATTTATTAAATCTATCTCTATGTCGACCATCACAATACTATTTTTCTTCTTAATTAATCTTAATATTCTAAAATAACTGATGGCAATCACCATGCGGCCACACATAGGGCTTAAAATAATTAAGCAACCTTACCAACATTAAATAAACCAATATCAAGAAGCAATCCTACATTTATGTAATGATTAATTTTAATTTTTCCGTTTAAATGCCAAAAACATTCCACAGAGTGAAAAATTAGTTGGGAAGATATCTACCTCAAAATAATATAAAATAATGAGATAGTTTTAAAGAAAAAAATGAGCCAGTTCATTTTTATTATGCTTTGAAGATTGTGCTTAGATTTATTTATGAACCCACTTAGTTGTAAGTACCCATTAGCAAAAGGTATGATTTTTTGTCGCCACGAGAAGAAAAATGATTATTTCTATACTTAGCTTCTGATTCTATGTAATTTTTGGGACAAATACATAAAATTAATTACATTCAATCTATATTGTTATGGATTTTTCTTTGTAATTAACTGTGTTTCTTGGCTTTTTAACAGAAAAGTTGTAGAATATTAGTAATTTTGTGGTTTTTGTGTGACTGTATTTAGCAGAAGAATTCAGATATTTTATGTACGACTCTCCCGTTAACAAAACATTAGAATGTGCTCAAAATATCTCTAAATACATTGAGCAAAGGTATGAGAGAGAATGTATGAAAATAGGAAGGCCGATGCATATCAATATTGAATATTTCCGTTTTTCACTGAATTAATTTAAATAAATTTAAAATAGTTTAAGACTTATTAAATGAAAACGCGAACTCATTAAAATTGGAGTCAACTTTCGGTGCTGCCGTATTGAGTGACACCAGTAGGTGCAGTAAGTGCGCCAACTTGATGCGGTTGACCGAGATGGCTGTCGAAAACGGTGTGGTAGCTATGGTTTTTATTGACGGATACGTTTTAGAGATGGGTTGTTCATAAACGAACTGTTTTTTTACTAACGTTCATTAGTTCAGTAGTTGTAAAATAAGTGAACGATGAAAGATGATTGTTGGTATACATAACCGATCTTAAAATCTGATTAACTGATTGAAATCCTACCCTACTTCAGAAATATAATATTTTTTGGTAGTCAACCCTACCCCCACATCAGAGGATTTTTATAATTCCCCCCCCCCCCCAATCCGCCAAAAAAAAAATTGGCGGTCAAATAAGCGAAGGAAAATCAACAATTCAAATGAATTGTAGAAATTTTCAAAACATTTCACTTTACTAAATGACTCGATGAACGACAGTTTAGTCAATTGAGCGAAACTTTCTAACGCTAGTCATTTAGCACGTAACTGGCGGCGTCACCATACCACTTTATTTTATTTAATTATTCATACAACGTAGCTAGTTATTCAGATCCTTATTTGATGCTTTGAACTATATTTATTCTAAATACCTAGGTACATTATTTTTTCATCCGTTATTTAAATATTCAATCTCTAGAATTCATTTTACTAAAAATACTAAATTTACATATTTTTGGAAAGTTTTAAGCTCTTGGTTTACATTGTTGATAAATTATTCAAAACCTATCTGAAATTTATCGAAGTCACCGCGTTTATAAAATGGAAATATTATAAAAATATGTTGTATTTTTTGGAGTTCTCTGTAATCTTGCTAACAACACATACGTTTTTGTGGTTTAGATGACTATATGTATTAAATTTTCATAAAATTCCCAATGTGGATTTAAATATTAAAATTAAAAAATAATATAAAATTTTAATATCATAAGTAATATGACTAAAATAAGTTAACAAAAAGGGTTGGAGTAAAATACCCCGGTTAGGAGATATAAAATAACATGGTAATCGGATAACTTTGAATAAATTTAAAAGTTAATTATAAAACGAATTTTCGTTGGCGTCTTTTTCCTTAGGCGAAGAGGCGAATACAGCCTGGAAAACCAGTGAAACTCTTTTGTATTAAGGAAGCCCCAGGAGTAGAATGACATCCGAGTCTATTACGCCCAGCAGTGGGCAATGGACCTCAGAGAAAGAATATGAAAAGTCAAAAAATATTTGAGACGTGAGAATTTAAGAGAGGCGTGTAGTAGCAGTCATTAGATGTATGATACTTCAATCTTGTCACGTATTATGTAATTAGAGTTAAAAAATTCGATAAATGATACACTCTTTTTTTAAATAGTTGGAAATACTTTTATATATCAGAATTTTCTAGAATGTTCGTTGTCGAAAATTAGCATCACTTGAAAATTTCCTGTATTATGTCGCTCGCTGATCACAGACTTCAACATAACTCTCAGACGCCCGTTGTTGGCAGTTATGTAATAAAAGTATATAAGCCCTGTACCCCTCGCCTCTACCTATCTCCGAGTTGCTCCCCACTTTTCTAGATTATTCGAGGCGCCTCTAGGCCTTTACAGAAACTTTTTTTTTTCTATCGTTAAATATGAAAGCTACGGTAAGCTACCACATTACACTTCAAAATCTCGTAAGAATGTGAAACAAATAGATACGTTTATGTAGGTACACTTAATATTTAACTACAAAGAAATTTATTATTTGAATGATTGATTCTGTCGTCAATATTATCTTTGTTACAGACATAAAGAAAAAATTAAAAATCCATGTAGGTGTATGGATCAAACTAGAAAGCAGCTGAGAAAGCATCTTGGAATTCCTGCATGTTTAGAATATCGTAAGTGTTGGAACATAATTGCACAATGTTACCAAGAATTAATATGAATAATACAGTCTCTATCTCATTTATATCACTTTGTATCCTCTTCATTACATGTATTTGGAGTAATATATCCAAAAATACTTTCATTAGCGTCTCAAAAAAATTTAAAATGTATGATTAAAAAACTATTGTTTTTATTTCCATATGTCTATAATTTATTTCATTAACATAAATTATTGATATCTAACAGGAACGAAGCTATTTATATGAGAAACGTGTATGAAGGCTTACAACCTATATGAGCTGGCTTAAGTAATCAAACTACACAATGCAGTTCACTAATTCCATTGTAAGAACATCCATACATTATCGAATTTATGAAAATTATATATATGTTCCAAATCTGATAATCTTTTCTCATGAACTAGTTAGTATACATATATTTCGTAGCTGGTAATTATACCACTATTTAACTATATATATTTAATTAATTATTTGTAATAC
The DNA here is from genome assembly GCA_016648135.1 of Agrypnia vestita. Taxonomy (NCBI): domain Eukaryota; kingdom Metazoa; phylum Arthropoda; class Insecta; order Trichoptera; family Phryganeidae; genus Agrypnia; species Agrypnia vestita. Next base: position 23,001 of record JADDOH010023025.1, on the reverse strand, counting down.
ACCCAAACCATTAAAATTTGTTATCTATATTTTAACGTATCAAAGATAGTTTGATACTTTACCTGCCATTGCAATGGAAGATTCTGATAGTCTCAAAATTCAAGTGTACAAAAAAATCTCAAGTAGAGAAAACATAGTTTATATTTGCCATTCCCTTAAATGATCATTGTTTTTGCGGTTGATGTAATAGTTTGATATCTCAAGTAATTTCACAAGTTTAATGAAATAGTTATGCCCTACTGGTTTATTGACACACATTGGTGCTTGACCACTAGCTACGGTACAGATTCTGTAAATTGTACAGCGAACCTCCGCCAATATTTCCGTCAATTGCATACAAAATTTACATTCGATGCCGTTGCGCAAATAACGATAGCTTGACATGTTTGAACGTCTTCTGGCTATTCCCGTACATGGATGTAATATGAAACCCATATATAAACATGAATATATTTAGAATATACGGTCGTCTGGATAGTGGAATGGAATGAGATTAAATATCTATATTAAATTTATTTGGGTTATCTCTGGGTTATTCTGCCGTATTTTATACAGCCTTTTGGTCGACGTTTCGGATGGTATTATGTGTATTGATGATATTGTGGTTAAGTATTGGCTTACAAATCCACGTTAAAAGGAGGATATTGACCAGGAAGGATATCTCAGAAAACTCAACCCAGAATATTCTGAATGGTTGTGAAAACCTTAGAAAAATTTAAAATTTAATTTGTAAATAAATTAAAGATGTAAATCAAGGTAAGACTAGAAGTATATAATGGAATTCTGGTGACATCGCTTATGTATAGCAGAAGAGGAAAGAAAGTAGAAAGAATGTTATGGAAATGAAATCAGAAAAACAATGTGTGGCCAATCCATTTATGATAGGATAGAGGTAAGAATGAACAAAGTAGGGAAGAAGTTAAAGCTAATAATAGTATAGTAAATAGAATTAAAAAGGTCACTTTGTTATGTTAAGTGAATAGATGAGAAAAGAACACTTCCCCATCTAATTATACTAAAGTTGTTTTTATTTTAATATTGTTTAGTTTTTCTTTTACTGCATTTTTTAGAACTAGCAAGCAATAAAGTTTGACATAATCACAACCATACGTATTTCGTTAGATTTACATTCAGATATTTTTGTTTCTACAAGCAATCTTGAGAACCCTGGAAGTGACAACACCGAGAAGTCGTATTAAGTGCGAAGAATTATCTGACAAAATACTTGAAAATTTTCGGCTTTCGAGCTTTTTTATCATTTATGTCGATAGGTGTGAAGATATAAACATTAAACAGAAAACATATATCTTACCGTCTCTATTCAACCCACAAGTCATCTCAACTCATTCAGCTTTTTTCTATTTACCCTAAAATTAATAATTTAGGTGATGCTTGACAATTAAAGCTGCTTAAATTTTTTGAAAAAAATTTTTTTACTTACAAATAAAATGCCAACCTACACTATTTTTCTTCGTAATATGTTATGACTAACCGGAAATATATTTTATTGATAATTTTACTAATTAATTTATTATGCGGCGTAAAATTTTGACTATGAACCTAAAATATATTTGACATTTGAGGGATGTAAAAGTTAAACTTAAAACGTAAAACTGCTGTGTAGTTTGGCTTATGTATCCATGTAATAAGTGTCTAAAAAATAAATAAATATGAAACAAAAAAAAAGTTAAAAAATTGAATGCAGTCATCAAGATTACTAATTTAGAATACACTGAATTCAATATTTTATAGGAAATATAGTCGATAAATTTATAGAAAACATTATTTTGAAAGGATGATATGCATAAAATATAGAATTCAGTATATTCGAAATTAGTTATCCTCAGTGACTCCATTCAAAATATTAAAAAAAACGATATTTTTCCCTTTGCTTTAATATTTCATTATCTAAAAACTTCATCATATGAAACTGTAGTATTAGTGTTAAAAAATTGAACGTAGTCATCAAGATTACTAATTTAGAATACACTGAATTCAATATTTTATAGGAAATATAGCCGATAAATTTATAGAAAACATTATTTTGAAAGGATAATATGCATACAATATAGAATTCAGTATATTCGACATTAGTAATCCTCAGTGACTCCATTCAAAATATTTAAAAAAAAGATATTTTTACCTTTGCTTTTATATCCCTCATTTCATTATCTAAAAACTTCATCACGTGAAACTCTAGTATTAGTGTTTCCAGAAGGTAACAATGTTGCATTGTTAAAATGCGGCACAATTTTAGTAAAAAACTAAAGTCAAATTGGTGTAATAATATTTTAAACTATTCAACCCCCTGTTTACTTCATTTTAAGGAATTTACATTTAAGTTAATTCTTTTTGCTCTTGTTGCACGTAATTCTGTTAATATTTTTTTCAAAAAAAGATGAAAAGCACAAACATAGCTTAGATGTAATTGTAGAAAAAACAGTATAATTACAAACTTTAATAACTGACAAATTTCACTTTGATAATTATTTTCATGGAATAATTGGCATCCCAAACTGACTTGTTTATAAAAGTTTTCCGGGACGCTTCTCGAAACATAGCAAACTCATTACGTATACCGTCGAATCTGTTAAAATTCAATTTTAGTTTTAATATCTTAAACCATCTTTTAACTCAGTATTTCTATATAGAGTAAATTGGGTGATTTGAGATATTATAACGAAATAAAAAATTTCGCTAATTCGACAGTATCGACAGGCGTAGAGACAGATATTTAATATGTCAATTACTGGGGTAAAATCATCAGTCAATCGATGCATCCAAGGAAGGGCGGAATTTTAATACGCTTTGAAACCGGTTCGAATTATTTGGTGCACGAAAATCTGATCGTCACGATAATTAATGGTCAGTCTTTAAACTCTCAAATCTCCGAAAGTATACAACGCAGGTAGAAATATAAGTAACGGATCGAGCATAGACAGATCTGAAATATTTAGATAATTTATGCCCCACCTGCGAAGGGCTTCTGAAAACCCGTGGTTTTGAAACCCGCCGGGTCCGGGTTCAGGTCTAAAATCATTATAGTATAAATATACGAAAAATAAACTTTTTAAAATGTTTATTGTAAATAATAATATGTATGAAAAAAAACAAAGGTAAATAAATTATACGAGTACACAGGTTTTATACATTGTTTATTTTTAAAATATACATTATAAAAATAATTACACATGTAGAAATCAGAAAATATACAAATACGTATTTCCTCCCTATTTTCATACCGCTTCCCCACCCCCTGACATATTTTCGATGCAAATCTGTACCGTTTGACCGATCGGACTCAAAATTTGGAAAATTATCCTTTAGGACTCGGCGGGAAACATAGGTAACATTTCCCTTATATTTTCTTACCTCTTTTCCTCCCCCTGACATATTTTCGATGCAAATCTGTATCGTTTGACCGATCGGGCTCAAAATTTGGAAACGTGTTCTTTAGGACTCGGCGGGAAACATAGACAACATTTCCACCCTATTCTCTTAACCCTTTCCCTTCCCCCTGACATATTTTCGATGCAAATCTGTACCGCTTGACCGATCGGACTCAAAATTTGGAAACATATTCTTTAAAACTCGGCGGGTAATATATGCGACATTTCTTTCCTTTTCTTTTAACCCTTCCCTTCCCCTGATATATTTTCTATGTAAATCTTTACCTTTTGACCGATCGGACTCAAAATTTAGAAACGTATATTTTAGGACCTGGCGGGTAACATATTTGACATTTCTCCCCTATTTTCTTACCCCTTCCCCTCTCCCTGACATATTTTCAATGCAAATCTGTACCGTTTGACCGATCGGACTCAAAATTTAGAAACGTATATTTTAGGACCTGGCGGGTAACGTATTTGACATTTCTCCCCTATTTTCTTACCCCTTCCCCTCTCCCTGACATATTTTCGATGCAAATCTGTACCGTTTGACCGATCGGACTCGAAATTCGGAAACTTATTCTTAAGAACTCGGCGGGTAACATACGCAACAATTTCCCTCTATTCTTTTACCCTAACCCCTCCCCCTGGTATATTTTCGATGCAAATCTATACCGTACGAATCTAACTTTTTTTACCTTCAAAAATTTATTTTAAACATAATCCTTAACCCGTGCAACGCCGGGTACGAACAGCTAGTATAATATAGAGAGATAAAGAACATTTAATAGTATTTTACATAGGTATTTTTTAAAATTATGAATATTTCAGTTCAGTATTTAAAATTTTTGAACACTAGAAAATTACATAAAATAAACAAAAAATGTCATCTTTCCAATAAAAAATTAACAAAAATTTGATCTGAAAAATGACTACTCTTCAGTCAAACAGCTTCTGTAAGAAGGCACTACATGTTCAAGACACAAATATTTTTAGCACTTGTAGCGAGTGTATTTGGCCTTTCTATTTTTTTTCACACGCACTCATAGCACCGGCCATTTCTTGATGGACCAACCATCCCAGGTATCTCATCTATCTTCTAAATTTCTGACAGTCTTTGTCTCATTGACCGTGGCAAGTTCAACTGCATCTATCGTTCTATTATGTGAGGTTCCATTAATTTCATAGCCAAATTCTTAATGAAGTGACCACGTTTAAGCTTTTACTTTTGGTTGTTAGTTGTATGTATCACTTGACTGTTAATGGTAGTGACATTAAGCGTAGCGTAAAAGACTGTCATAGACCAGCGTCTTGTTGCTTGAGCACCATTGTAATTTTCACATAAACGATCTACGACATCGACGCCACCCTTGGTGTCATTGTAGCTTATATTATATCGTACTTTTGAGTTTCAGCATCATCGGATGACATTGATAGTCCGTCCTCATGTAGAAGAGACTCGAGACACTTTCGTATGACATGCTGTAACAATGTTTGTAATTTGAAACATATATAGAATATTTTTGTGAAATATAGATATAATCATGAAATAAACTTACATATCATAGGATAATGCAATAAAATAATATCAAAACTAAAAAAATTAAGTAAAAAATGTATATAGCCCTGACAAAATGCTAATAATCAATAATTCAACTATGACTATTTTACTCACGCACCGGGTTGGCGCCAAAACTCCAGAACGTGCATCCACCTCGACGTCGTGGAGTAAGCTGACGGCGGGGTACGTGCAATGCGGCAGCTACTCGAAATCACTACAAAAATCAATGGCGGGGGAAAAAGTTATTCGAATTTTTAAAAACACCCGGTCTCACAGACATGTACGTCACCGGTGGCGGGTGATCGTTTTATACAATGTAATGTTTACCAATTACACCATAAGAACATCAACACAATATCATTTTTTTTGTATTTCGAATATATGTTCTTAACCAGTCTATAAATTCCCACAGCAAATTGAATGTAGATTTTACAACTAGTAATGATACTTCTATATTTTTAAAGTGGAATATTTAGCAATATTCTTTTTAATATATATATGATATGATTCTTCCGAATTTTTAACGTTTACTCTAGAATACGGCTGAAAATAATTGTCATACTTCCTTTTTTGCCACATTTAGGCTTTTCTTCCACACATCAGTGTTGGTAACAGAATTCCTATGAATTTACAAGCTAACATTGTAGAAATCATTACATTCAAAGCGTTTTATTTTAAACAATCCTCCAAAATAATATCTACGGATTAACCTAGTATTTAAACAGTAATTTACAAACACAAATATGTGAAGTGCTCGCAAAAGGTCTTGAAATGTTTTGATTGTTTTGTGAGACTGAAAACTGAACAGGGGTGAACTTGTAACTTGAACCCCTATCAACCAGCTTCAGTCACGTGTGGCGATCCCTTTTAAACCAACTTCTCGTGTGGGTTCTCCATATTCTACCCCTTATGTTACGCCCTTACGATTGTAAACAAATGTCTATTTTTCAGGTAACCAGATGTTTAACTCCAATAAATAAATAAATCGAATTCAAAATTTAAGTCTACATTCTCAGAGTGTTCTACCTTCGGAACTATACGCGATTGCTTGTTGACATTTTTATTTGTAAATGCATAATTCTTTAAGTTTATATTAATTTTGAAAATGTGACGATATAGATACCTGTATAAAATAAAATAACAAAAAAAGTACTATACCGTAATTATTATGTTTTATGCACCTGATACGCAGTTGCATGAAAACTGCATTACTGGAGGCTGATAAAATCATTTGGCGAAAAGGCGATAGTAAGATGAAGAAATGCAGAGAATTTTTTGCGAACATGACTGAGGAACTGCAGAACATAAGCAATTCATAAAAAAGTCATTAAATAGGGGCTACTGCAGCATCCCCTCCACTCTTTTTTACCCCCGACATTACCTATCGTGCCCTGATATCATTCTTAGCAAATAAACAATGTAGGGTAGTTTGATTCATAAAGTAATCTGTAACTGCGAAACATGTGTTGAATAACAAACCCATACACGATGGGAAAGACTTAAAATGTATATAAACAGCTGGGAACTATTGACTACAAATAGCAAAATGATTTGAAATACCATGTGTTCAAATAATGCAGAACCTTTGTTATTTCCGCCTGTTTCTGTATACTGTTAGGTTTACTATAATTGCTTTTGTATACAGGCGGACCTCGACTTTCGAACATTCGACTTTCGCACAATTCGCTATTTCGCACATTGTCACGCTGTGGGGTAAAGATATCCCCCTCTCGCTCGCTTACAACCAAGTGGAATCCTGGTATCACTTGCATCTTGCTTCCTTCCGTCACTTTGCTTGTGAGCTAGCTAGGATAGAGATTTAGTCTTGCGCAGGAAGGAAAGATAATAATTTACCATTTAAAATACTATTAATCTTAGACAATGCTCCAAGACACCCAAAATCTCTACAGAATTTATACACGGAAATCAATGTTGTGTTTCTTCTTTCCAATAATATCTGCCTATGGACCAAACGGTGATAGCTATGTTTAAACGATAATTATATGAGGTCAATAATGACTCAGGCTATCGAGGCAACTGATAGGGAAGGTGGGCCTACATTAAAAGATTTCTGAAAGAACTACAATGTATGAAACGCAATAAACAATATTGGAGACACGTGAGACATAGCGTGGGCTGAAATAAAAGAGTCAACCATGAAAGGTTCATGGAGACAATATTGTAAATTGTGATGAAACTCCAGAAACTATCACAATTGATATAGTCCGCCTAATGAATGAACTAAACTTAAATGTTACTAATGAGGATGTTAATGAGATGATAAAATCTCATTCAGAACCTCTAACAAATTAATATTTTATAGAGCAACAGGAGTATGAAAACGAAATATATAATGAAAGTGAGGAAGAAGAAGCTGATCAAATCATCAAGACTTTAACAATGAAAAATATGAATGAAGCCTTCATGCATCTTGACAATTTTTTAAATATTATGGAAGATTGTGATCCCAATGGAGAACGCATATCTCGAGTGTCTAGGCCGATCAATATAGATATAGCATGATTTAAAATACTATTTGAAGAAAAGAGAAAGAAGAGTGGCAAACAATTAGCTCTTGCTAAGTTATTAAGGGAAACACCCGCAAAACCCACTTAAACATGTCTCTTAAACCACTTTAATGCCTCTTAAAGATCATATTTTTACTTGATAAATAAATATTTAAAAATACATACGATTTAATTTTCTTTTACTTCCCTCTACTTTCGAACATTCAACATTCGCACACATTTTCAGGAACCAATTATGTGCGAAAGTTGAGGTCCGTCTGTATGATATTCTATATATAAATATGTATTGATTCCCTTGTGGCTTTTTTTTTGTTCTTTATCGTTCGTTTTTATTTGGTCTTATATGAATTTCAGTTTCTTAAGGGTTTTTTTTTATTATTATCATTATTTTATAATTTACATATTTATTAATTTCTTATTTTTATGCATTTTACTATACATAGTATATATCCACGTATATTATACTTTTTATGTATTTTATCAAAATATGAAGTGTATATTTTTGTAATGTATCTTTTTTGAATGGTTTTGTTCTTGCTGCATCGCAGCCTAGCAACGTGTGACGTACGGTAAGCAGTGGGTACCATTCACTTTACCTGTTGTGAAAGATTTGAGTAAAAATCTTATCGATTAACTGATACACTAAATTATATAATATGATGTAAGATCATGGATGAGACGGGTTGCCCATTATTCATGGGCAACCCTATGCCCGCACGTGTACGTACATTTATACCCGCAAGGCCCAGCAAAATGGTTTTGGCGATAGCCAATTACTTCCGTTAATACTGTGAATACGCGAACTTTTTGAGGATCTCCGACTTTTGTTCATTGTTACTCGCTTCCGTGTATTTCCAATAGTTTGATAATTTTACACGTCCGGAGGGCTTAGATCGATATGTCGGTCTACTATTTCTTCTCAGGATGATTTTCTGTTGAAATATGTTAGCCATTTGAATAAACCATGTAAATGGTGGCTTAGCGTAGCAAAGTTATGAATAAAAAAATAATTATTATTCCTCTTTGGACAAAATACAGTAATTGTATTATAAGAACAAACTAATAAAAATATTTTTACCGTATTTCTGGTAACCAACTACAAACTTACCTAACATTAATAAAATTGGACATTTATATTTTGAACAACTTGTTTTTTGTGTACGCCCGGCAAATAATACATTTGTAAATGTTATTTAAATGTCTGTTTTGAACGTTTTTTTTTTAAATATTTATATATTTTGAAAAATTCTTTCAATTTAAATGTGTATTATTTAATTGGGGACTTGGCAATCATTGCTTGTATTTTATCTAATATTATCAGCATCTCTGTATGTTCTATATTTAAGTTTTTAGGAGATCGACCACGAATCTGGCATTAACGTAACGATCCTCCTCCCTCCCATTCTAATTTCACTAACACCTAATATAGTGAAAATCTACAAGAGTGATGTGTCATTTTTTGTTTTTTTTTGCATGTTTTCATTTTTGCAAAATCAACCGTTTCGGAAGAATTTTTCGTTCTATCGCAAAAGTGTATTTTTTGAGTGCTCAAATTTGAAGACCAGTATTGTGATCATCGGATTCGTCGACAAGTGCGTCGTCTCAGACCTAGAAGAAGGATTCTTGTACAGTAGTGGTAAGTCGGCTATTTAATCTGTATTCTTCTCCACCCTCCATTTTATCTTATCTTTTAAAACCAGCATCTTCTTCCTTGTTTCCCGGCGATTCGCGTCGGGATCACTGTATGTATCTCTTTAATTAAAATAAAATAATATTAGTTTCCGGTGTTAACATTAAACTTTGTGAGTGACTGAAGAGGGGCGTAAAAATTAGGAGGAAGGAAAATAAAATAAAATTAAACTAATCATCTTCAAGATTAGCATGTACCTCTGAAGCCCCCGAGGATATGTTAAGATAAGTCCAAAATCTCAACGGAAGTACGTGTACCATAATATCTAGTCGTCTCTGAATTACGATGTCCAAAGCCTTCCCGAATATAGTCAGGAATTGGGATAATTTAGTTTCCAAGTTTTTGATTAGTTCTTATTGTATTTTTATTTTGACTTCAAAATTTTTCAAATATTACATAATTTAAACATTAAATGTACTCCGCTGTTTAGTTAGGTTTTCAGAGAGGATGTGTTCTTGACTGCCAGGGCCATTGTTTTGCCCTCAGTGAATGATGTGGGTATACAGCTACTGTCATCTTCATCATCTTGAAGACTGCCGGGTTCGCTTCGCAACTAAGGCATTTGCTGTTTCCGCCATAATTTGTTTCACCATTCGCAAGCAGTTATACCACCTTGAAATTTTCAAAAATATATTTTTTGGCTAATTAAGTCTTTTATAATTTTAAAAATATTTCAATTTTGAAAAAGTCATAATATTAGTGAAGTTATAGTAATTAACAGTGAGTGCGTCAGAGTTGGCCAAAGCCAACGTAAGAATAAGAGCTCAAGAGGAGACTAAAGAGGCCAGGAAATTGAAAAAAGCAGTTCAAGAGGAATCAGAGGACATCATAGAGCAACAATAGAACAATACCTCATGTATGGATCAGGAATTGCAGACTAAAGGTAATTAAAAAAATATTCGATTTAGAGCCGCTGATGTCGTATTTTTTTCTTTTGCGTTTTTCTCGAAACTACTTTTTCAAAACGATGTACATAATATCTCCCAATCTACTCAATCAATTTGGTTGAAATTAATAAAAGGTATTTTTAATAATATTGTAAAACAAAAAAGAAACTGAAAGAATTGATTAGTCTTAATAAGAAATCTAAACCAAAATGTCTCACAGATGAATCTAATAATTTGATATTGGATGACTCTGTAATTTTAAAAACATGGGAAGATTATATTACAACTCTCTTCCAAGACTCTCGCATTGATATTAAAATAACAGAAACTAATCGAGTTTCTGTAATATTAAAATCAGAATTGTTGCATGCTATCGCAAATTCTAAGACTAGAAAAGCATGCGGGCCTGACGAAATTCTTATAGAAGTTATTAAATTAATAAATGAAAACAATATTGACTGCCTACTTAGACTATTTAATAAAATATACGACACAGGGAACATCCCCCAAGATTGGTTGAAATCACCGTTTATCACTCTACCCAAAAAGCAACACCCAAAGAAGTGTAATGACTATTGCCTTATAAGTCTTATGAGCCATGTCCTAAAAATATTTTTGAAAATAATACATGCCAGAATAAGACATTAGTACGAAAGTGACCTAAATGATACGCAATTTTGGTTTAGGCATGGATTTGGTATCCGTGAAGCGCTGATAACAATAAATATCTTACTGCAAAAATGCTATGACTAGAGAAAAGATATATATGCTTGATTTATAGACTACGAAAAAGCATTTGACAGATCAAAACTCATAGATTTAATTACAATATCACAAAGATATGATTTAGATGAGAAGGATGTGAGAATAATTAAAAAAAAGGACTGAGAGCAAAACGCTCTTATTAAACTTGAGAATGGAGCAACTTCACGAGACATTCCTGTTCAGCGTGAAGTCCGACGGGGATATTTTCTCTCTCCTACATTGTTCAATCTGTACTCTGACATGGTCTTCAAAAAAGCGCTAGATAATACAAACCTCGGCGTGAAAGTCAACGGTGTGGCTTTCCGCAACAGCTGATGACACCGTTTTGCTGGCAGATAGTGTTGAAGATCTGCAACAACTGCTCAGTAAAATTAATTCCACTGGCAAACACTATGGTCTAAACATAAATATTAGCAAGACCAAGTTTATGGTTTTTAGCCGAGAGAATCATCCAAATGTGTGACTTCAATTAAAGGGTGTTAACATTGATAGAGTAAAACAAGTTAAATATTTGGGCAGTATTATTACTGATAATCTGGACCCTGATACGGAGATCAAATGCAGAATAGAGACAGTCTGTGCATCTTTTATAATAATAAGATGAAAAGTCTACTCTGTAATGATGACTTAAACTTGAAGCTCAGACAGAGGTTGATCAAATGCTATGTATGGTCAGTTCTAATGCTATGTATGCTGTTTACGGTGTTGAAGCATGGACGCTGAAGGTGAATACTCTAAATCGCCTAGAAGCGTTCGAAATGTGGATATATCGTAAAATGTTAAGGATATCTTGGACTGACATGACTAGTAATATTGCGTAGAGCAAATATAAACAGACAGTTACTCAACACAGTAAAGCTCCGTAAAATTTCGTACTTTGGTCATATAATGAGAGGTTAATAGTACTCCATCCTTGAGTTCGTCATGAAGGGGAAGATTGAGGGTTGCAGAGAGGTCGGAAAGAGGCGGCATTCCTGGCTTGGAAACATCCGAGAGTGGACCGGGATAAGAAGCGTGGAAGAGCTGTTCCGCACTGCCCTGGACAGGGAAACTTTCTTCCAGATGATTGCTGTCGTCGGGGGGACCCGACAGGGCACATTAAGAAGAAGAATTCTCAAAAGTCTGACGTGGGATTTTTTTTTTCGTTGGGTGTCATGTTCGAAAGTTATAAATTTCTTAAAGTCAGAAATTTAAGGAAAATTTGAGTTATTTTTTTATTAAAAATTCAATCATTTGCAAATTAACACTTCACATCCTGGAAAAAATATTGTAAAAAAAATAGCCAACTTAAAAAAAGCAACAGAAAAACTACAGAAGATAAATGCCTACACTACATCAAAATTCATTACATCAAAATCAAAGCAATTTTATATAAAAAATCGTAAATAAAAATGAAATAATTTCAGCTTACTCCTTTTCTAAATAAAACTTTTTTATATGTATATGTATAAAATCTCTGCTTTTCATAAATAACGGGATATTTAAATATAATTTATTTTTCATCCAAAAAATAACGTAGGTTCAGAACATTCCAATGATTTTCGTGAATAAGACACCATTTTTGTAAGCTTGAAGCTATTGTAAAAAAACGACCATTCATTTTTGTTATTGTTCATTATTATAAAGCCATGTTTTAACTAGGGGACTAATCATGCAACATTTCGCATGTCATGTCACATCAACATCTACGCTCATGTTTCGGGGACAATGACGCGAATTTATTTACTGCGAAATTATTTACTGCAAAGAGAAAGAAGGATGGATATTGTATGCAATATTCGAATGTCTGACGGATCTTTTGTCAATTTCACTTGAATGACAACAACTGATTTTGAAAATTTATTACAAATCATCGGGCCTTCCATAGCCAAGCAAGACACAATATTACGGCCCTCACATCAGACTTGCAATTAAAGCTCAATTAGAGCTCGATCACTTGGATAACAATCTCGTTTCCCCACACTAATGTCATGTTGAGAGGTATACAGTTACAGCGCATGCGCATTCACTTGTAAACATACCACGTGGTACGGACGCGCGGCGCGATATCACGGTGCGCTCACTCGGGAACCGTGCGCATGGCAACGTTGCCGCGGCATGTAGAAATGCCGCGCTATGTTATGCGTGACGTCGCGGAACAGTGCGCGACGTTGCAGCGTCACGTAGACTCTATGCCGCGCGTGTTAAGGGACAATTAGTCCCCTAGTGAATACATGATATAAAATATATTGAAATAATATTTTATATATTTTTTAACCACCTTACTGAATTAAATTTTATTTTGCCATTATTAATGATAGGCAGCGTTTTGTATTACAAATTCCTTTACAATTAAAAAAACCTTCTTCTGTATTTATAAATTCAAACAATCCAAATCATATTTATAGCACAATTTTGAAAACAAATACACCAATAACAAACAAGAATATAAAGTATATATTACCCATCAAAATTAAAACAATGGGCGAGCATCTGAAAAAATTAAGACGTTATTAAATTCAACCAATTTAATTATTAGAGCCAAATTAAAAAATGCACTAAATATACCTGAACATTGTATTACAATTGAAGTACATAATACGTTCTTATTGATTTACCAAATTTTTTGTCTATGCCGTATAGGGTATTCTTGCGGTCATCATTTGTGATGTATAAAAGAAAAGCCAGCAAAGTCAAAAAAATTTTTTTTTAATTTTTAATGCAGTCGCCGAGGATTACAATTTAAAATGTACTGGATTCTTGATTCAATGTATCTTTTAATTTAATGGTATTTAATGTTTCTTCCAAAATCATTTTTCCTATAAATTTTAAGGCTTTATTTCCTTACATTTTAATAACCTCGATGACTGCATTAAATTTTTATTTGATATTGCTGCCTTTATTTTATACCTAACACTTCAATTCAAATTAGAAAATAATAAAAAAATTGAGTTAAAAAAAGATAGTAAATAAAATAAAAAACCGTCCACTTTTATTACTTTCCACACACATACTACAATATTATACGGAATATAACAAAATCCCTTTTTTAAGCAAGGGAACTGAGGCCAAAATTCAGAGTCGATGATTTAAATAATTAAATGATTTAAAGGAAGGTACGTCTTAAAAGTATATTTTGTACTGAAAATTACGCTCTAAAGGCGTACCTTTTCCTCTGTGTGTATTTAATACAAAAAATATGTTTTTTTTTAAATTTAATATCGTTTTTAACATTTCAAAAAAAGTATTTTTTCTTACAAAAGGCAACTTATTTCCTAACAAATTATTTCAAAAAGTTTGACCTTATCACACTTGTTTCAAAATTTTCAAGCTCGTAATAATTTTTAAATACAAGTCCAACGTAGTGGAACTAAAACCAAACCAGGAAATATGCATTAGTTCATGCCATTTTATATTCCAAATAATAAAATCCGTGCGCTCACAAAATGTTATTTTAAATAGGTTTGAACTCAAAATTGCTCTTCTATTGAGAACGGCTGTCTTTTATTGGTAAGTGTAAAGAGTAGATAAAATGGACTAGTGCTTGGAGTGAAAACGTGATCAGACACATGACTACATTTTCCCTTCTTATGATCAAAGGCTTCCACCGGGGGTTGGAGAATTAAGTGTCGTTTTACGACCCTTTTCGGTCTGGACAATTTCTGATAATTTTTGAACGGCTCGGCGCAAACGCAAGGCGAGCATTTTTACATTCCCCAGTTAAATTATTTATTCAACAAATTAAGTAAATAAATTGGATTATAAATTAATAATCATCATCTATTTTGTATATTAGATTATTCAGCGACATTCAGTGATAACAAACGTTGGGAGTTTGAATTTCACTTTGTTCATGCAGGATATATTTATATAATACAACATTATCCAATACAACATTTATGTCATTTAAAAGAATATAGCTATAAAATACGATTATTTTCATAAATCACTAAAAATCTTTAATGTGACGAAATTTGTAAATATATTTTGAATTAATACTTTATTTCATTTAGTACATGATATATCTAAGAGAGTAGAAATGTATAAACCTATAATTGATGTAGTTGGTATAATTGTAATAATTCATAAAAGGCAGGTTACATCGCTCGGAGATCGGAATATCGCTGGATGAAAAAGTACAGTCATCCGGCGGTACTTGAAGATAGGCCGACAGGACTCTCTAAAATCTGGCGGATGGAAGAAATCATGTAACTAATCGGACATAACAGCAGATAATTAGAATGGACAGAGAAGAGTAGAAAACAGTCTTCAATCAATAGTGGTAATAAAACAGCTGATATATAATGAAAACTTCTTAAATATTAACACGCATCAATTTTCATTTAAGTCACATTTGGAAAATATTATTTAACCATTTTCATTACGAAAATTCATGAAAAGCCAAGTAAGACTCTACTTGCCTAATAGAATATTAAAAATATTATTTTTGGACAAGTTTTAACGCTTGACAGAATAGAAGATAAATAAAGAATTTTAAATTAATAATAATCTCTATATAATAAGAGATTATAATAATAAATAAAAAATAATCTCTTCATAATAATGATATACATGGCAGGATAGAAATAGATGTTTACTTTCTCTCTTCATTATACTATGTGTATTTAAATCATCCAAGTACTGACGTTCCACTATTTATAGAGTTTTCTTTCAGTTATGTACATAATATTCATGTTGCTCTCACAGCTACCGCTTCTATATTCAGCAAGACAATCTTCGCGAAGAGACAATATTTCATCTACTAATATTAAATTTTCCAATGTAATGAAATACAAACACATACACAGGCAATTTTTCTTTGTCAATTACTGACTTCGTTCTTTCCTTTGGGACATAAGAAAAGAAATTGAATTTTAGATGTTTCGTTTGGCTGAAAATTTGGCAAAAGGAAATTGATTTAATAAACTAAAGGTAGGTTAGGTCGGTAACGTGACAGAAATGTTCAATCTTCGTTCCACTTCGCCTGGATTATGTATCGTATTTTCATCTTAACGTAATTCAATTGCCCGTACATTTCTGAAACCTCCGAAAAAAGAAAATGACCAAATTGATAAATTACAATTAATTTGGAAAGATCAGAGATACATTTTTCCTTAGTGATATAATAGAATGAGATTTTAATAGGATTGTTTTGAAACGGAAAAATATTACAAAAATAGCGTATTTATTTATATTACATTTCCTTATTGTGTGAATATCATATAACAAAACATAATGTAAATATTTACATGCTTCATTGTTTGAATAAAATATCATATCCATATTATTTTACACCTTTTCTTACCATAACTTTACAAGATGGAATACCTTATTATAATATAGTCGGGAAATTGTGTTAAACTTATTTTTCTTTTTACGACGAAAAATATTCTTAACACCAGCCCGATATTTGATGCCACGCGGGAATGCCGGTGAAAACACAATTTTCCCTTTGAAACTATTTATACGTAGAATATTATTTTGTACTAACTCGGTTACTCTGATGTGAAACGGACAGAAGTTGCTGCATACCGCCGCGAAAATTTAATACCAAAATATAAATTATGTAAAGGCTAGTCTAAGCCGTAAATATTCATGCCCAACTCATAAAAGTTTGTCCCTTTTTTGAACAACTCTTTTCTAATAACTTTTTTAACAACCACGCCACGTGAATACTTTGAAGCATAACTTTAAATGTATTCGAGATTTTTAAGCTTTGAGAATAATATTGAGAAGAAATCAGTATACTCAGATCAATGAAAACTGTAACGCACGTAATAATCAAACAGGAAATATATTTTAGACGATATATTTTTTTTAAATCCTCGCCGAAAACAGAATTTATTAAAAAAAATATGAAAACCATCACCGGTATGATAGAAGATATATATATATATTTTAGATATTGGTAAATTAAAGATTATAAAATACACTTTGTGAAAATATAGTCTGAAACCGTTCTTTAGAAAAAAAGTCTAAATGTCATACAACAATCGTAGATGTTTGACATTCTGACTTTTTCACGTAGGGAAATTAAGATTTTTAATGAAATCCCAGAAAAAATGAGATAAATATGTGTATATACATCAGAAATGATTTCATACAGGAGAATATATTTATGAACGCCACATTTAAAGATAACTGAATGCGGGTGATATGATATTGAAGAGGAAAAAACAAGATAAATGGCAAACTGACTCCGAATTCAGAGTCAATACTTAGACGATTTAAAGGTTAAGGTACGCCTTAGAAGAATAAATTTTAGGTCAAAATAATACGTTTAAGGTGTGCCTTAACCTTTTAATCATCTAAATATTGACTCTGAGTTCGTGCCTTAGACTACAAAAGAATGAAGTCTTACTTTTTGTCGCGGGAATGACAAGCGGTATCCAATAGGACGCCGCTATCCCCTGCGTGGTCTTCTTTGATTTCACTTTTTATTGTAAATGCAGATGGTAAAAGTGGGAACACAAAATTATTTAAGATGCGAGCGAAATACTTTCAAAAAGCGATGCGTACAGATTAAAATTAGATGCGATGTTATCAGAGCGGTAGACAGATCAAAAACTGACTGTTTTATTGGCGGTGATAAAAATATTAGCGGTGTTTTCCAAAAGATAGACGCTTGCGAAAAAAGGTGGAGGGTTATACATGGATTCAAAGAAACAAAAAGGACAGGAATGATGAGGATAGGCAGATTTTATCCCAATCGCGGTCCAAATCCGCCACACCTCCTGCTTCTGCCTCCATCAATAATCGGTTTAACCAATTAGTATTAACATTATTGATGGATTTGGCATTTACATTGTAGAGAATCATAATGATATATTTTTAAAAATATTTCATTATATTTACTTTGTTATCTCTTTATTCGAGTTTTTAAAAAAAAAATTCTCTAATTAGAATTTCTCATCGACAGGTGAAGTATTTAACTAATTGTGAAATATTCACCTGTTGAGAAATTGTAATTTTTTCGAAACAAGTAGTGAAAAAATAAAATATTTTTTAAAAACTGAAGAAGACATAACATAGTGAGTACCTATAATTAAATATTTTTAATAGTATTTTAGTTTTAACTTTTGGAATATGTAAATAAACGCCCAAGTTGTTTTTGTCGCCCAAATTTTATTTCTTAAGTTATTTAGTATGTCACCCTGTAAATTAAGTAACATTTTACATTTTATGTTTTTCAATCAATCATTTATATACAAGCCATAATTAATTATATATTTACATTTACTTCTTTATAATATAATACACTGTAATACATCTACTGTTTTTCTTGGCTATGAAATGAGCCCAAGTAACTTAAAATATGGCATTGTAGGTCAGGAAAAAATATGAATTGATTAGTTATGCAGACAATGGCGGACACATATTAGGATGGTTGGGCCGAGCCTTTTTTATTTATCTAGGTACGAATTTAATGAGAAGCACAGTTCTTTAATTCACACAATTTCGTTCTAATTGTCACTAATGACACTTCTGTGAAACACTATTCCCTATTGAATGCCTAGTAGGTACTCTCTTAATTAAGTACTGCTTGGTCACACTGAATCGCCACTTGTCGTTTGTTATGGCTTATATAGTCTATTTCTATGGTCTCGTCTCGTTTGTCAAGAACCGACTGTCTTGCCCGTGCGGCTTGTGCGTAATTTATAACCGCTCGAGTTCTAGAAACTTCTCGCGTATTTTGGTTATATTGGTTTCATACAGAATATTTATGCCATTCTTTTCGATTTTAAGAATCACGAATGTTTATTTAATATTATTGAAATTCATGTATCCGAGTGAAATATATCGGTCCAGGATTGAGTTGTACATCGGACAAAATTTCTTAGTGAGCTGTGAAGCCATGGAGTATAATTAAGTAAACAAACGAACCTTAAAATTTTTTACTTACCTCAAAAATCGTCAATCTAGGGATTAGTAAAAGAAACCCCGAAATTTTCAACAATAATATTATAAATTAAGATAAATTACAGAATTCTCACAGAGACGCAGCTATTTATATAGCATATAAAACGTATATGAAAGTCTTTGTAGGGTAGCCACAGATCTTTTCACTCATATGAGCTGACTTAAGAGATCACCTTACACAATGCAACGTTCACCAATTCCACCGTAAGAATATCCACATATTAGCATTATTTTATGTTGTATATTTGATCGAAGGAATACGAGTGTGTACTATGTCTAATTTTCTTACACATGTATAACAATCAAAATATGAAAAAAGATTATTGTAATATAAAATTTAAATGTGTTCTAAGACCACATAACTGGATTTTGTCTTTAGAGAGATAGTTATCAATTAATATTAACTAAAGAAGTCTCACAGAAGTGAGGCTATTTATATGAGAAACGTTCATGGAAGTCTTTCTAGGGTGGCCCAGGGCTTACGACCTGTATGAGCTAGCTTAATATAGAGGTATAGAGATATCATTACCTTCTGCAAAATCTATGTACCTATACTATATCATGGAAAGGACTATAAATGTCTAGCATAATCCATAATCCATTCGAATATATGAAAGAAATTGATTTAGAACATAAATACAACTTTCAAAAATATGATAATGTGTGGATGTTCTTGCGGGAGAATTGGTGAACGTTGCATTGTTAAAGTGATAACTTAAGCTAACTCACACAAGTCATAATCCTTGGACCACTATATAAAGACTTCCATACACGTTTCCCACAAAAATAGCTTCGTCTCTGTGAGACTTCTATAATTGATCTTCATTAAGATTGTTATATTAATTTAATAATATATTTTTTACCCAAGGGTAGAATTAAATGCGAGATAAAATGATATTTCAGCATAATCCAACAATGCTTAAGGATCAATAACATTTTAATATGATTGTATAAGGATCGTCCAATATCGTTTCACTACAACATTGATGTGCGAATATTTTATTATATTTTATTGTAAATACAACATTTATTTACACAAATGTACAAAAAACATGTTTGATAAACTAACACACGACTATTGGTAATTATTTATCAACTAATATTTCATTATTGATTTAAAGAAAACATTTTCTTAAAACTGATACTGAAGAAGCAATTACTATTTCATTAATTAAACTTATTTTGCGAAATTAATTTGAAGAGTACTTACTTATTCTGAGTAATATAACATGAAATGTGCTTCAATAAGCTTTGTATGATATTCGAACTATGATTTTCAGTTTAATTTAAAACCATTAGTGTGATTAAAACTGACAATGTAAGAGGAATTTTAAAGTAATTTTATAATTACGCCATACTTATCATAAGGGTAGAAACTAATTTTATAATTAAACAAAAGAATTATTTAGAATTCCAAAATGAATATTATAATATTATAATCTCGACTCCGACTTTAGGGTAATGCGTCCCGGGTACGTGTGTGCAGCCATATCTGGGATTCTAGAACCTTCATAATCTCAAACGGAATATTCTCAGTGCGTCATTAAGATAAGTCCACGAGGATTACACGTGTTAAACGCTACAGCGACTAGGATATCCGCAATTAGGGGACCCGTTACCGTAGCTACCTTTTTCCGAAGGAACGACCCTCCCCAATCAGGAATCTTGGGCTAATGTCGAACGATGTACAGCCTGGAGGCTGTTTAAAATAGTTATCTCAAATAACATGACGTACGCCTCAAGGCTCTTACGTCAACGTGATCAAGAGATATCTTCTTCAGCGGAAAATGTTAGAAAAACTATCTCATTCGCTCACCATTGCCAAAGCAACTAGAATTTAATACTTCACCTGTTGATGAAAGATTTTATTATTGTCGAAACTTAAGTATTAAAATATAAAAATAATATTAAATTTCACTTAATATAATAAATGGTCATCACGAATAATATCTATGGTTTCAACATGAAATCTATCAATAATATTTAAAACAATTTATTTGTAGATAAATTTTACGAAAGTTTGATAATTTTTAAGAGAAACTTGATTTTGAGATGTTAAAAATTTTCACATTCTGGTCATTCTGGGGCGACCTCGGAATGATATAGCAGGTCTTAACTTCGATGTAAGTACATAAAATCACTGGCCTCTTTGTAGTCATCAAGAAAACTACGTTTTCAAAATTGTCTACGTTAAGTATTTTTGTCTTGCCTTTATTAACCTCAGGACCCAGAACCAAGGTCTTCTCTAAAACAACGTTTAAAATAGTTTATTTTAGGTTTAAATATTTCCACACAACACGCTTTAGTATAGATGTGTGGAATTTGAAAGCTTTTGGTGGCAGTGAAAACTTTTAGCTTCCACTATTTACATAGAAACTTTACGAAGAAAACTTCACGAACTGTAATGCAATTTAAATAACTTCCATTTATTCTGTCCAAAGTGACATTCCGGACTCCTAATGAAACTGTCTTAAACTCTGACCTAGATATCTTTCTAAGAACACTTTGTCTGAAATAATGGGGTCATTTGTAACTTAATACGTGTCGTTATAATATTATATTCCGGAGAATACTTTACGCCAGGAATAAAAATATCTTCGTTAATATACAAAAACTAAGAAAGTAAAAAAAAACACTCTACCCAGTTAATTAAAAGATAAAGCCAGTATAAAATATTTGTGATAAATGCATAAAAAAGCGATTTTACGGTAATTTATTTTAATTAAATATTTTATTCTATTAGTGATACAATTTAGGGGTTAAAACGGCATTTCTATATATGTAGAAAATATATATGCTTATATACCATGCTGATTGTAATAGAGATGTGAGATACATGTTTCGCTACCGTGAGATTACTTGGATACAACTCTCAGCTATTGTAGTTCCTCATTCACCGTGTCCCAACTCACTTCACGTTCTAAGTACGACAAATGTCAAATGCAACATCATTGATCATTTTGTTCGGTTCGTCAGTTGAGTAACTTCGATTGAACTGAATCGTTAATTATTCTGTTTGTCAAACTTTTCAGAATAAATTGTTGCAAGTATTAATGGTTTAAGATAACGTAGTAATATCAGAGATCACTGTCAAACTGAATTGTGTACACGCGAGTTTAAGTGTTATTCTACAGACTTGAAGGTGATCTTTGAGTTTGATTATTCATTAATTTTTCATATTATTAATATTTAAAGCATTAAATTTGTGATTAGACATTATAACAGATTGTTAGTTAACTTTGTAAAAACTACCACTAGGTAGTGGTTTTTACAAAGTTAACTAACAATCTGCCATTAACTTTTCATTCGTGTGTTAAGAATTAACAAATATATATGAGATGTTTATGAAATTCACATAATTGTCAAGACATAAATTAGGTGTATGTTTGGAAAATGATTATTTGTAAAAACGCATGAATTATGTTTATTAGCTTAAAAGGAACCTTACATTAATATTAGGTCCTTACATATGAAATTGGCGTTTTGCCGTACTGGCAAATTTGATCTCAATTATCTTCTCTTTGGTTAGGAATTCCAAATCCAAATTTATACAGCTATTTACTCATGTATTTGTGTTTTGAAAATTATAATTCATTTGTTTTTTTCTCAATCGTTTTTTTCTTTGCGTCACTCAGTTTACAAAATAAAAAACTTGAAATATCGCGTTATTTACGAGTACGAGTTCCACCGTGGCACCAGTGCTGCAGAAACGGCTCGAAGGATTAATGATGTGTATGGCGACGGTGCCGCAAAAGAAAACACAGTGCGTTTTTGGTTCCAACGTTTTCGTTCTGGAAATTTCGACCTGCAGAACAAGCCCCGTGGACGGCCGGAGACCAAAGTTGATAATGAAGAATTGAAGGCTATTGTGGAAGCGGATCCATCGCAAACCACATCCGAGTTAGCTGCAGGCTGCGGTGTTAGTGATAAAACTGTTTTAATCCACTTGAAGCAAATTGGTAAGGTGAAAAAGCTTGAAAGGTGGGTACCTCACGAATTGAGTGAAGCAAATCACAAACGCGCGTTGACTGCTGCGTTGCATTACTCAACCGGCACAATAATGCTGGATTTAAATCGAATCATTACTGTGATGAAAGTGTGATTCCTGTACGTAATCGGAAGCGCTTCATCGCAATGGCTGAACCCTGCCGAACCACCAAACCTGCCCCAAGCCGAAAATTGGACTCCAAAAAGTTACTTGTGAGCGTTGGTGGACTAGTGCTGTGTCGTTCCTACAGCTTTTCTTAAATCTGCCAGACATTACGGCGATGTCCTATTGTCA
>JADDOH010023024.1:0-35134 GCA_016648135.1 Agrypnia vestita | reverse complement strand
TTCTAGTGCTTCATTGATAAGACGCGCATGGTGACTCTTAGGCTTTCCAAGGATTTTCGGTTCGAATGCAAAATGATGGCCGGTATCCAGAAAATGCTCAGCCAGCGCTGATTTTTCTGGATGACCGAGTTTGCATGCCCGTTTGTGCTCGTTGACACTTTTGGAAATGGTACGCGCCGTTTGCCCCACGTATACTTTATCGCAGTCTTGACAATCGAGTCTATACACACCGTCCGTTTCTAAGCGATCTCGATCCTTTGCTGATCTCAACATATCTTTAATTTTGAAGTTGGCACCAAAAACTGTCTTAATGTCTCTTTTCTTGAGAGCTCTGGCAATTCTGTCTGTAACGCTTTGGACAACAGGCAGAAAGGCGATGCCTTTGCACTCAGGTTCTGTATGTTTTTCAGGGCGAACAGACCTCGTACTTATGACGCGTTGTATCTGTCGCTTCTGGTAACCATTGCTTTCCAGTGCGTCGCTGAGTGTTATCATTTCCTCCTGTAGATATTCATCTTGGCATATCCTTTTGGCCCTCGTGGCCAAAGTGTTGATGAGACCTCTTTTTTGAGCAGGATGATGGTGGGAGTTCGCATGTAGATAACGGTTGGTATGTGTAGGCTTCCTATAAACTCTGTGTCCGAAACTCCCATCGGCTTTCTTTTTTATTTCAACATCAAGAAAAGGCAGCACGTTGTCTTTCTCTATCTCCATGGTGAACTTCAGGTTCGTATGTAGTGAATTAAGGTGTCCCAAAAAATCACCTAGTTTGTCTTCACCATGCGGCCAGATTGCAAACACGTCATCGACGTATCTCCACCAGACCTTCGGAGTAAAGGATGCTGTGTCCAGTGCTGTTTCCTCGAATTTCTCCATAAAAAGTTAGCAATCACCGGAGAAAGTGGATTACCCATCGCTACGCCTTCCACTTGTTGGAAGAGCTCACCTTGGAAAGAAAAGTATCCACTCGTCAGGCAGTGCTCAAACAGTGCGCAGATGTCTTCATCATAAATTTCTTCCAACAGACTCATAGCGTCGTCCACAGGCACATTAGTGAAGAGGGATATGACGTCAAAACTGACTAGTATATCACCCCTTTCACACTTTATTTCTTTTAGCATATTGACGAAGTGTGCTGAGTCTTTCACCCATGAGGACGTCTTCCCCGTCTGCATCTGTAGGAGACCGGCCAAATATTGTGACAGCTTGTATGTTGGCGCTCCTATTGCGCTCACAATTGGTCTTAGTGGCACTCCATCCTTATGTATTTTGGGAAGCCCGTAGATTGCTGGTATTTTTGACGCTTGCACAAATAGTTTGAAATGCAAATCGGCTGGAATACTGGAAGCTTTGACCAGCTCCCTAGTTTTTCTGTCGATTCTATCCGTTGGATTCTTCTGGATTTTCTTATAAGTGCTGCTTTCAAAAAGTCCCCGCATCTTCGCTATGTAGTCTACTTGGTCCAAAATCACTGTGGCATTGCCTTTGTCTGCTGGAAGAATCAGGATCTCTTCGTTTGCGCGAAGGCTCTTTATAGCTGCGTGTTCCTCTTTGGATATATTGGGACGCGGAGGCTTAGCCTTTCTTAATATAGCGCATGTATCCTGTCTAATTTCTTCTGCGATGGCCACTGGAATCTTGCGCAATGCCGCTTCTACGCCGCAGATTATGTCGTCAACTGGAATGCTTTTTGGTGCTATGGCGAAATTCAAACCTTTAGCTAAAACTGATATCGCGGCCTTGTCCAATGAAAGGCTGGATAAATTTTTGACCACTTTGGTAGAATCCAGCTCCTTAGTTGAGCTTTTCTTATGTCGGCTGTGATGGCTCCTCTTCTTCGCCTTTCAGCTCGATCCTACTCCTAACTGAGTTTACGCCTTGTTAGAGGCAAACAAGCTATCTATCTACGTCGGGTGAAGGCTCTACGGCTTTTAACGTAGTATTTCCAAACACCCTCGCTTTATTCAAGACCTCCCCAGTTCACGTTGTGTAATTTTTTGTTTCGAACTATAGGGGATGAATTGGTTTAGTGGTAACCCTAACGCAAGCTTTTCTTAAATTAAATACTGGGGTATGAAGTTCGTGAATGTTCATGGAAAACGCAAACAAAACTACCTAGCACGTCAATTAAGCCCTACGGTGCAATTGCTAAACATACTATGGTCCGTGGCCCTATATTATTTACCTATCATTCCTACGGACTGAAACCACTGCATCTGGTGTAGCTGCGCTTCCAGAGTGCGCGATCCTCTGCTCCCACGCCCTCTCCGCTCGATCCCCCATTGTTCTACCTGTATGGGATCGACCGCCATCCACTGGAAAGGTTAGTGACGTGCCGTTATCACATGCGCATGCACATATAGAGTACATAGATCCCCTGAAAGCCCTCGAGTCCTTCGTAGCCGTTCCTGTGGATGATTCAGTCTTCGACGCCCTCGCTGATTAATAACTTTATCTCTCGCCGTTATCTCGCTGTGCTTATTCCTTACGATCTTTTATATTTACTCTGCATTATCTTTATATCTATTACATTGTTACGTTTATTTACTAGCCGGCCTAAGTTCCGTTACCTGTATCTGGCCCTATGTCTCATTCTAGTGGTACGTTGGGTTCTAATGGATAAGGGGTTTGTAGAAGGAATGTGTAAAAGTATGTGTACGCGGAAACTGTGGTTGCTTTAAATTCGGCCCCTCCGTACCCAAAGGCTCATCGGTGACTGATCCCATCTTCCTTCTCCCGACACGAGTTCCGGATACGATGACCTGAGCCTGGATGCGCCTTTTCATGTTGGGCCTCTTCTGTGCAAAGTACCGCACCATCCCTCGCGTCAGTGTCTGGCGTCCGGGCTCAGAGCCAGTTTGCCCCCGAATTCCAACTCCTCCAGGTTAAACTAAGTTAAACTACGGTATATATACTGAAGCTACTGTAAAGATGGTCCCGGGCCACCTGTCAAGTCAAAAATATGCGAGTGGGGAAGGGGAGTTTCCTAGGCCCCCAACCCTCGCCTGTGAGCAACTGCAGCCCATTGGCCATTCGCGACACTACAGTGACTGCAATCACCCTCCCAGGTAGTACTTATTATAATCTGATATGCATCAATACGTTCAATCCATTCCAGACGAGGGAAGACATCCGCACGGGTGTTGTGCCACCCGTGAAGAGCCCCCTCATACACTACGTACGAATAGATACATACTAATAAAATATAATATACATACATATACATACATATACAATACATAAATAGATACTTGTAATGGTTGGTTGCCATGTGGTTTCACGAGGCCATGACCCCTCGTATTAGTAGATGGAAAGGTGGATCTGGACAGTAGGGATATGCCTAGCCCCTGGCCAGGGATGTCGGTGTATTTTCTCCAAATGGTGTACAGCTAGAACCCTGCCATCGATGATGATGGGATCTGCCTAATAATCTCCGACTGATGTGTAACTGGAACCCTGCCATCACTGATGAAGATGATGATGTCACTATCGAAACGTCACCTGATGACATTTAGCTGAACCGCCGCTAATGATGATGATGATGATGATGATACTATCGTAACGTTTCCTGACGATATACAACTGGGACACCGCTAATGATGACGTTGATGATGCTATCGAAACGCCCCCTGACGGTATATAGCTGAACCACCGCTAGTGATGATGATGATGACGATGATACTATCGTAACGTCTCCTGACTATATATAGCCGAAACACCGCTAATGATGGTGATGATACTATCGTAACGACTCCTGACGATATATAGCTGAAACACCGCTAATGATGATGATGATGATGATGATGCTATCGAAACGCCCGCTGACTATATATAACTGGGACACTGCTAGTGGTGATGATGATGATGATACTATTGAAACACCTCCTGACTATATGTAACTGGGACACTGCTAACGATGATGTTGATGAAGATACTATCGCAACGCCTCCTGACTATATACAACTGGTACGCTGCTAACGATGATGTTGATGATGATACTATCGAAACGCCTCCTGACTACATACAACTGGGACGCTGCTAATGATGGTGATGATGATGATGCTATTGAAACGTCTCCTGACAATATATAACTGGGACACTGCTAATGATTATGATGTTGATGATACTATCGAAACGCCTCCTGACGATATAAAGCTGAACCACCGCTAGTGATGACGATGATGATGATGATACTATCGCAACGCCTCCCGACGATATATATCTGGAACACCACTAGTGATGATGATGATACTATCAGAACGCCTCCTGACTATATGTGACTGGAACACCGCTAATGAAGATGATGATGATGATACTATTGAAACGTCTATTGAAACGTCTCCTGACAATATATATCTGAAACACCGCTAATGATGATGATGATACTATCAGAACGCCTCCTGACTATATGTGACTGGAACACCGCTAATGAAGATGATGATGATGATACTATTGAAACGTCTCCTGACGATATACAACTGGGACACTGCTAATGATGGTGATGATACTATCGGAACGCCTCCTGACTATATATGACTGGAACACCGCTAATGAAGATGATGATGATAATACTATTGAAACACCTCCTGACGATATGTGACTGGAACACCGCTAATGAAGATGATGATGATGATACTATTGAAACGTCTCCTGACGATATACAACTGGGACACTGCTAATGATGGTGATGATACTATCGGAACGCCTCCTGACTATATATGACTGGAACACCGCTAATGAAGATGATGATGATGGTACTATTGAAACGTCTCCTGACAATATATAACTGGGACACTGCTGGTGATGGTGATGATGATGATGCTATCGAAGCGCCGCCTGACTATGTATAACTGGGACGCGGCATATGAATAGACAAATAAATACCTAATTAATTAATGAATCATCAATTAAATAAATAAATAGAGATGAATAATTAAGTTCGGCGTCGAGCACACGGGCCGATGATGATGCTATCGAAACGCCGCCTGACTATATATAACTGGGACGCGGCATATGAATAGACAAATAAATACCTAATTAATTAATGGATCATCAATTAAATAAATAAATAGAAATTAATATTTAAGTTCGGCGTCGAGCACACGGGCCGATGATGATGCTATCGAAACGCCGCCTGACTATATATAACTGGGACGCGGCATATGAATAGACAAATAACCACCTAATGTATTAATGAATCATCAATTAAATAAATAAATAGAAATGAATAATTAAATTCGGCGTCGAGCACACGGGCCGCGCGATCCCTGGAAGTTCACACACATGCAGAGAAGGGTTATTTGGCGAATTAATTCGCCCCTATTATGGTCAGTACGGATCCAACATGCAAACAAACACCTGTGGATAAAAGTATATTTAAAGTTTACGGTACAGGGGTTAGCTTTCACTGTCGGCGCTTCTTCCGTCTCTGTCTGGGGTGTCGAACCCGAGACCATTCTTCTTAATCGTGCGCCACCTTTATATATCGTTATAATCTCAAAACGGAAAGAGGATGACATGACTTACCCATCTGCCGCCGATTATATCCATTCCAGTGCTTCGTAGTTTCACTTTAAGTACCTCACTTTATACCTAAGTATTGCGAACACTTGCCTCGCACGCGCACACGATTCACAGGCCCCTAATTAACTATAGTTCGCGACCTAACCTTTGATCCTGCCATCACGCGTTTTTAAGTTTCCGTAGCTGGGGCTTAGTATCCAGCCTCTGTAAC
Organism: Agrypnia vestita; assembly: GCA_016648135.1. Lineage (NCBI taxonomy): Eukaryota > Metazoa > Arthropoda > Insecta > Trichoptera > Phryganeidae > Agrypnia > Agrypnia vestita. The sequence continues at coordinate 29,400 of JADDOH010023024.1, read as the reverse complement.
TATACGGTGTATATACTCTAACCAAACCGAAACTAGACATTATTTCCCTTTCTTTGAATTTATATTCCTCGGGATACCGGAATTAGACTCTAGCTCGACAATTGTAAGTATTTATATATCTTAATAATACTGCAACATAGTCCTTATTTCCGTCTTACTTATCCGTACTTCCCGGGTCATCGAGACTAGACTCCAATTCTAATGATCATACTCTAATGATTATACGCACCGATATTTTTCATAAAACCCGTTACCCGTTATTTTCTGATGTTACATATTCTTATAATTATCCGAGATACCGGGATTAAGCTTTGAATCTAGGATTCCATCCATTTATAAGTTTTAACAAACCCATGAAGCAACCACTTGTCCACTTGTTGTTGTTAAAGAATTGATTGTTTCTATAATAAAACCCCACTAGTCTACATCTTTCTAAGGTCGATACGTATTACTTTTGGGTCCGCCGATTTAGTTTTATTCTTAATATTATTATTATTATTATTATTATTATTATTATTATTATTAATTAATTACACGGCTTAATAGCCTTTTACAACAGGTTTATACATAATTAAAATACAACAAACGATTAAATGTAAAAGAAAAATAAAGGGTATAAATGTAAAAAGGTATATATACATAGTTTAAAAATAATGAGGTTAGACATGTATGTAAAAAAGTATATATGCAAAAGGTGTAAAGTAGCAGGTTTATACATAATTAAAATACAACAAACGATTAAATGTAAAAGAAAAATAAAGGGTATAAATGTAAAAGGTATATATACATAGTTTAAAATAATGAGGTTAGACATGTATGTAAAAAAGGTATATATGCAAAAGTGTAAAGTAGCAGGTTTATACATAATTAAAATACAACAAACGATTAAATGTAAAAGAAAAATAAAGGGTATAAATGTAAAAGGTATATATATACATAGTTTAAACATAATGAGGTTAGAAATATATGTAAAAAAAAGTATATATGCAAAAAGTGTAAAGTAGCAGGTTTATACATAATTAAAATACAACAAACGATTAAATGTAAAAGAAAAATAAAGGGTATAAATGTAAAAAGGTATATATATACATAGTTTAAACGTAATGAGGTTAGACATTTATGAAAAAAAAGGTATATATGCAAACAGGTGTAAAGTAGTGATCTCAGAAATTTTTATTCACCGATAATATAGCAATATTAAATTTGAATAGCCAGCTATATATATAAAAATTTAAGACATTATATAAAAATTTAATATTTTGAAAAGGAACGATCATATAGTGTTTTTTAAATTTTGAGAGAGATAGATTTAAAATGTCGACATATGTAGGTAGTTCATTGCCAAGTTTGTGCATTGATAACAAAATTATATTATTCTTAATATAATGTAATGATGAATATGGTTGCATGATTGACATCTTCGTCGACAGTCTGGAGAAAGTAAAGTTTACACTTAAAGAGGCAATACTGCTTCGTTACTGACTTCAGCTGTTAATATGTAATGGTGGGTAATATATATTTTTCGTACACATTGCCGCTTTGTACTTTATATTTCTAATTTCTGTACTCATGTTTCGGTGCTATTCCGGTACTTTTAATAATTTGCTACTTGTAATTTATATTGTTTAATGTATGTTCTTTTAATTTTATGATATATTTTTTTCATGTAAAAGCCTATACGCATTGCTGCTCGTTACCTACTCTACATTTTTAATTTTTATACTCATGATTTGGTGCTATTCCTGAAACTTTTAATGTATGTGCTTTTTGAAATTTATTTTATACTCTTTATGTAAAAGCCTAATGGGCGTAAACAAATAAATAAAAAAATAAATAAATAATTTTATTATCATCTCGAATATTTGATATCCACTCTCCGGCAAATTTTAATATAGTTTAAATCATTTTAATATAATTTATCATTTTAATATAGTTTAGGAATAACGGGATTCTGTAATTTCTACAAGTATAAACAACCCCAATCTTACCAAATCCATTTTATGTAGTGAAAGACGCGGGACTTATATTCTTCCTAAAATGTAAAATGAACCCGGTCTAGATGAAACATCCTTATTTAGTTTCAGGACAACGAGGTTTACGCGTTCCACGAGGAATATGATATAACCCGATCTAAACGAAGGTAATTTTATATAATTTTAGGACAACGGAACTTACAAATTTCATAAAGTATATCGCGAAGCCAATCTAGGCGGAGGCACTACGTATATTTTAAACAGAGTAAGAGTTTAAATTTTACCATCAAGTCTAATACTCCGCAAGAATGTCCTAGGCATAGTAAACAAAATAGCGGTCAAAGCTGTAGTGTTTCTATGTTCACACGTTTTAGCTCAAAACGAATACTATAATTTTCACATTTATAATACAAGACGCGAATTTCTAAACGAATCATTTTAAAATAGTTCTAATTGAAGTCTACATGTTTCATATTTATTAAATGAAGGCGCGAATTCTAAACGAAACACTAACATTGCTCAAAAACGGGACCCTATATTTATATATGCTTAAAATGAAACGCGAATTCCCGAATGATAGCATTTTATATAACTAAATGTAACGAAATCTTATATAGTTTATAAATAAGAAGACCCGGCCCCAGGCGGTTTATATATATTTTCAATATAACGAGGCCCCATAACATCTTTATAAGTATAATACAACCCCGGTCTATCGAAACAATGTACTAGAAGTTTTTATATGTTTGAATACATGATATACGTTTTTTTATACGCGTTTTTATACGCGAGATTTACGTTTTCGTACAATACAAAGTAACCCAAATTATACAACCGCGAAGTTTACATCACTCCTAAAGTATGACCAGAACTAATTGAAACATTTTTCCATAGTTTAAGTCCGCGAGGCAAATATCTTTCATAAAATATGAAATAACCGAATCAAATTAAACATATTTTTACCTTATAGGCTTTCCCCAACGCGCGTAATAATCCCGGCCACATGGAACGTTTTTATATGTTTTAATAACGCGGGACCTATGTTTTCCTATACAATATAAGATAACCCGGGCCGAACGGAAGCAATTTTATATACTTTATAAAATAGTGAAACTTGTACTTCTGTATACCGTGAATAAACCCCGGCCCCCACGAGACTATTTTATATAATTTTTTTTTGAATAATGAAATTCCATACATCTGTAAAATTGTAAATAAGCCCCGATTCTCACGGAATTACTCTATATACTTTTAAACGAAATGAAAATCTAGATTATTATGGCTGAACCTGATACCCCGCGAGATCAGCTATATATTTTTCACTAGACCTATTTTTAATCCCAGAATTTATTCGCTATAATTTTAACGGACTCTTACTATAAAACATAAACAAAAAAAATATTAAAATAAACTAAATATTCTTTCGATAACTAAAATAAACCCGGTCTAATCGAAACATTTCATATAACGAAATATTATATGCCTTACAAATGTAAAAATTAAAATGAGACCTCGCGTATTTAGCAAAGATAGGTATTTTATAAGACTTATTTAAAATCGAATCTGTTAGTAACAACTCCCTTATCTTTTAACAACTTCCCGCGTGTTTAGCATAAAATAGGTATCTTTATAACGCACAGCTAGTTTCCAGAGATCCGCCAATACTATACTTAGTAAAACGAAAATTTAACTAAATTTGAACTCTACCGTTTCCTGAAATTCTGCGAATATTATTCTGTGAACCTAGTAAGACGACAAAAATAATTAACTTTATAGAACATAGTGATTTCCGAAGTTCCGACATGCCAGATTAATTACCTTTATAAAATAAAATCAAACCCGCACTCTGAGTTAAAACTCTTTTAACAGGACCTCGCGTATTTAGCATAAGATAGGTATTTTTACAAGATTTATTAACAATTTCCCGCGTGTTTAGCATAAAATAGGTATCTTTATAACGCACAGCTAGTTTCCAGAGATCCGCCAATACTATACTTAGTAAAACGAAAATTTAACTAAATTTGAACTCTACCGTTTCCTGAAATTCTGCGAATATTATTCTGTGAACCTAGTAAGACGACAAAAATAATTAACTTTATAGAACATAGTGATTTCCGAAGTTCCGATATGCCAGATTAATTACCTTTATAAAATAAAATCAAACCCGTACTCTGAGTTAAAACTCTTTTGACAGGACCTCGCGTATTTAGCATAAGATAGGTATTTTTACAAGATTTATTAACAATTTCCCGCGTGTTTAGCATAAAATAGGTATCTTTATAACGCACAGCTAGTTTCCGGAGATCTGCAAATATCAGTTCTATATATGCCGGACTAATCAACTTAATAAAGCGCAGTAATTTCCGAAGTTCTAATATGCCAAATTAATTACCCTTTATAAAATAAAATCAAACCCGTACCCCCCTTTTCTTTTAACGTGAGCAACCAACAATGTCGAAGAGTATATTTACCCGTACACAATTTTCACTAGAAATTAAACTATAATTTTCACTATATCCACTGGACACTCCAAGTCGACGGCAACTTTCACTCAAAAAAACAACCGACGCGGATTTCACGTCCCGTAGACGCTTCACACCAACTGCCCGATTTCTGCTGTGTCTTGACATTTTAAACCCCCCCTAGCAGCCAAAGGTCCTAAGTCGTGTGTTTCCAGGATTTTCAATATCCTACTTTCCTTGAAACCTAAATCTTTGTTCCTAAGATTCAATTTGGCAAAAAAAAACCATATCTCCACTCGGATATGTCAGTTGATCCCACCTCCTGTTGCCATCTCTGTCTCCATCCCTGTGCCTATTTGGGACGGACTCAGTGGCTTCGGACGAATTGAACTCGCTTCACAAGCGCGATAATTAATTTTTAATATTTAATTTCTAAGTTCAGTCCATATTGTCGTTTGATCAACCGTAACTACAATCTATCGGGTACTCCCCTAATCATAGTTGATGTTTCTTCATTATCTACCATTATTATGCCCCGTTCCCTCGTATTTCCACTCGTCTTTATCGGAAATTTAACGTTTCTTGGCCGCTATATCATGGGATCAATTTCCATATATTCACCACGTGCACACTGCATACCTAGATATAACAATCATCCAAAGGTACTATACCTAATTTTAAATTAATTTTGGGCGATCTTTTCTCGTGAATCATCCAATGAATCCTGTTTTTTGGCCGCGACTCTCCGCGCACAGGGACGTATTAGCTCCCTCCGTTGCGGAATTTAAACATAATTTGTAACCATTTATTATTATTTTTATTGGCAGTAAGATTGATCCACAAAGTAACTATGTTACATAGACAGTGAATATTCTCGGACAATATAATACTGGAAGAGTACTATTCGCTATAACACAATAAACTATTAATGTAAGTTAAATTAAATTTTTAAATTCAGTGGAAGATTTTTAAGATCGTTTTGCTTTTAATTTTTTTTCCCAAAACAAAATAAATAAACAAATAAATAAACACACAGATACACACTCACACAACCCACTATTGGACATGTTTTTATTATTCTTTTATCGATTGTATGTATGTGTTTTCGCGTAATTGGCCCAAAACTCTGTGCATCAATTATTGTCTTTTCTTCAAAGATTGATTAATTATATGGCTGTAAGAAACCCAATAAATGAAAACAAATAAAACAAATAAGTAAATAAACCTCCAGTGCCGCAGGCAAGGCGTCGGATTAATTCAGTGCTCATTTATTGCCAAGGCACTGGACGCCTCCGCTGATAACTATATACCGCTCACCATGTTCTTAGAGGTGTGTTGAAAGATTGCTAGTATCTGTCGAATCGGTCTCAAGTAGTTGTCTGTATTTGTACGTTTATCATTATTACATGCTCTTGCTATATCCGTTCCACTTCACATTATTGTTCCTCCCGTCTTCGAATTTCTATCACACTATGTTCTCCTATGTTTTTGGTACTTATATGCTTGCTTTTTACTTGCATTTACTCCTATATATATTTGTTTCATTTATCCATCCATCTATAAGATCCCCATACGCTTTATCCTTTTATTTCATGTGTATATGGGCCGCAAATTCATATTATTTTATTTACAATATTCTTATCTAGATACACTTGTTCCAATTATGTTTTGTGGTTATTACTACCAAACCCGGCGAAATCTGAGCTAGAATAGCCAATCGTATACACGTTACCCGTCCTGTTGAAACTACGCTAACGTCGGACAGGTTTGTAGTGATTACATAGTTAATATATTGTATCTATATTTGAGTATATTATTTTCTTGTCGTGCCATTAATATGCTTACACGTTATCGTTATCTCTTTCCTAACTGTATATACCGTCATTGCACAATTACCTATCTGTTGTAAAAGCCTGAAGAGCGTTAGTCTACAGATAAATATAATAGAATTATAGTTAACTTCTCTACCCGCCTACGTTATTCGACTCCCGCGAAACGAAAATGAATCATTATTCGCTCCTCGATAGAGCGTCAGTCTACAGATAAATATAATGGAATTATAGTTAAATTTCCTATCTGCCTACGTTATCCGACTCCCGCGAAACGAAAATCTCTGGTACATAGTGTACGTTTTATCCGTGCTTCACGGCCAATTCTTATAAATTATTTATGGGCGTTTTCCTCGCGCGATCCCCCGATTAGAACCTGCCTTCCTTGCCTTTGCTCATATTCTGCTATCTCTCTCGCGCGGCAATCCACTTAAGAAGGCGATTAATGACGTTTAAGCGGTTTCAAAACCACAGCAAAAAAGGCCATAATTCTGAAACCTCGTGGAACTGTCAATATCATCGTCACCTCAGAGTAGACGTTAATCGGTTTTTTAACGGCTCAAACTGCAATTATCGCGACCCAAATCTACGAAAGCCGTGTTCAGTATTTTTTTTGGGAAGCACATGTGGACCGCTCGGACCGCGCCGATCGTCAACCATTTGTACCAAACGGCGGCTTTACCACCAGATTAATATGTTTTATAAGAATTGAATATTAACTGCTCGTAACCTATATCCGATCAATCGCTACTAACTCCGTCCCAATACTAGCGTTTCATCATCCCCAAATTTTTGTAGCGCCAATACTCCGCCAGGTGGGTTTAGCTCAATTTTTTCCCGCGTAGCATTTAAATCATCTTAGAGTTCAAAATAAAAATAATAAAATAAAATAAAAAAAAAAATCTATAGAAACAGGTGATTCATCACAATATATTTTGGTGGTTGGATTCTGTACTGAAAATAATTCTATGTATCAAACAAAATATTCCGTAATGTTTGGAAATCCTATTACCTTTATCATTAAATGTCCGTTAATATCAATAACTTGATAATCATTTATAAACGTTTAAAAATATTTTATCGTGTGTATGCATTTGCGTGTGTATGGTGAAATGAGAAAAAATATGGAACTATTAAATTTACAGTTAAAAGATTAAATCCAAGTTCTTTACTTTCAAATACGTGTAAAATACCTTGATCATTATATTTTAATATATTCATAAAGATACTTAGGACTACGGAAATCATAGCAATATTGATTTTATGATTTTTTACATGAAAAATTGCATATTAACTAAATCGCCTAGGAAAATTTAAATAACGTGATTAGAATTTTTGTCGAGTTGGTATAACGCATGGGATAGGTACTGTTACTGTATTTAATTGATAAAAAACATTATTCATATAACAGGAAATATCTCTTGTTTCACACAGTAAAATATACAGGTAACCTCGAACCTATTTGAATAGTGCACCCAATTATATTTATGTGCATTTTCACATTCAATTTTAGAGTGTTGAGCCAGATATTTCGTGTGCTTTCATGTACGCATATCAAATAACCATTTATAAATAGTTTGTAAAGTAGATTTTGTTGCGAAACCGAGTTGAATTGTTTTACGATAACATTCCATTAGTAGTTAGGTAGGTACTAAATTGTTTACAATGAAATCACAACAGCAAAAACGCATAACGTAAGCGTTAAATTCAATCGATGCCCAACATGTCGAAACAATACATTTAAACTGAACCATGTCACACAGGAATCGAAGCCAATATTAGAAACCAACAAACCAACCGTATATTAGAAAATATGTGGGAAAAATATGGATTATTAAGTGGGTAGGGGACGATGGGGTGATTGCGGACGCGGGGTAAATACGGACTAGCAGATATCTACTCGATCCCTCACTTCCGCGCCTGGCCGCCACGATCACGTGTTACTTTCCGCCATCTTTAGTGCCGAGCAAGCATTCACGAAAGAAAGCTGTGCACAATTTTCAAGATAAATAAAATCAAACAATTTAGTGAATTTTGATCTAATTTTTAGTGTTTACTATTTTGAGTGCTATGTGTATGAAGTAAGTCACAATAAAAAGTAATATTTTCTATCGATTACCTCGATAATGGAGAATAAATAACACAATAACTTTCGATGATAAATTTTGTTAACCAACAAATAATTGTCGTTGTTATTTTTTAAACTCGTTGGGTTTATTGCGGACAAGCTCCCTGGGGTAAATACGGACGTCCGCAATTACCCCTGACTCGATTATATACCAAAACCTAAACCAATTTATTGCACATTTTCAGATGTCTCGAAAATATATTCGAAAAGAAACGAGCATACATCATCAAAACCTTACAAAGCTGTACAAGAAATATAGGATAATAATACAACTTTTCGTCAGGCGGAAGAGAAGTACCTACGGCATTCCCAGGGCTATACTTTTTGACTAAGTGAAAAAGGGCTGAATTACTACTATTCAAATGTGTGGTAAAAAGTCAGTTTTTAATGAAACACACGAAAACTAACTGCTCAAGTTAATTTTAAAATGGTGTAAAGCCTTCTTTGTGTTAACATTACCTACTCTAAGTAAAATAGATTTCGATTTTTCTACTTCTTCTTATGAGACAGTAAAAGTAATATAGTAGCTAGTGTTTCCGACTCTGGTTGGATAACTTAACGAATATTCTTTGAATGGCTCCAGCATTTCAAAGAATTTGCGAAACCGTCAGCTGACAATCCTGTCTTGCTAGTACTGGACAATCACGAGAGCCACGTAAGTCTGAAAGCTTACGGTCAACAATCCGGGAGCCAAAATTACAGTATATGATACTGTAGGTCTTTATACAAAACATCAGGATCAGGATTATTGAATTCAAAGGCATTTTTGCTAATTTAATTAAATATATAAACAGAAACTCCACTATCACCAGAAACACCAACTTTGATAATTCAAGCCAAAGAGAGCTCAAAATGAATCTCAAGTCATCTGTGATGCAGCCAATGATAGTATTTCAAGTCAAAGAGGATCTTAAGAGGCAACGTTCCTAACATTCCTAACATGGAATATTCAAAATAAATGAAACGTGCGAATGAATTAGTACGCGCAGGTGATGTTATCAATGATGCCGATTTAAGTCAAAATATGACAAGTCAAACTAGCCTACCATCTCTATAATCTAATCGTAACAAACGGTGGGTTAAAAAAACATATTCATTTTTACCAGCACACCGGAAAAACTTTACCTAGAAGAAAAAGAACAAAAGAAACTAGAAAGAAAAAGGAAGAATCTGAAACAAGAAGAGGAAAAACTAAAAAAGAAACCAAAATAATACTAAATAAAAACGAACAAAAGTTGAGAAATTTAAAAATTTTTGAAACTGTACAAGAGAATGATGAATATTTTTACATTTTTTGTCAGGAAAAGTATCGTGACCCCCCCAGCAAAGGCTGAATTGTGTGTTTAAAATGTTAGAATTGGGCTCTTGAGAGGTGCGCTGCTGGGACTTCTTCCACAGTCTTTATTTGTGACTTGTGTGAATGATGTGGGACCTCATCCGTAAATACCCCCTGCTGTCTGTAATTAACCCAACACCCGTCCGTATTTACCCTAAGGGCTACGGGTAATTACGGACAGACAAGGTTTTGTTTTTGGTTAAAAATAAATAGTTGTTGATTGATCTCGTAAAATAATTAATGTTGATTTTGTAGGTAAATAACTAAAGTTTCATAATTAATAAAGTCAGGCTGATTGTTTCTAATAGTATAGGTTTTGTACGTTATTTCATTTCAGCGTCCGCAATTCACCCATCCTCCCCTATAGAAGAATAGAAATTTATATCTGTACCATTTTAAGTATGTTTTATCCATGGTAATTAAGTTTATGACTTATAAGTACGCATGAATCCATTTGAACAGCAAGCAAATGCAAGGTAGACTTTTCTCTATTTAAGAAAGACAATAGAATAAGTATGTGTGAGCCGCGCGTACGAGGCACGTTTCGTTGTGTTGGTGTTTATACCCGTAGGCACCAACGCAACGAAACGATGTGCGTCGTACGTACTTACGGCTTATACATACTAATTCGATTGTCTTTCTTAAATAAAAAGAGGTCCAGCAAATAAGGTATAATAGTTATATATTGAAAAATACGGTGACCTAAAATATCTATCTATTTAAAAATTTTTGCTGTACATATATGCTGTGTAAAAATGAACGTGCGTCATCAACAAACAATTTTTTTTAAAAATAAATTTAACGGCTTGGCACCCAAAGAAACTTCAATATATTAAAAACGAAGTACTTAAACAATTAATGAGAATTAAAATACTGAGAAATCTGATTTTTAAATTAAGTCTTATTATTTCAAATTCTCCATAGTTTATTTATTCTTGCAAATACGTTCGTTTCAGTTGTTGAAAGATCGTACTTCTCACGCTTGCTTCAAAGTAACAAAATAAATACTTTTCAATAGGTTGGTAGGTACTCGTAAATAATCTTGAATCAGTTTTGATGCCTTTGTACGTTTTTATGTATTACTTCACTGTCGAGATGAAAATAAATCTATGGTTTAGCTTATTCAATTTAATGTTTGCTATTGGTCGAGAGATGTCGTTTTGTTTTAGTTTTTATCATAAATACACAGATGGTTGGTTGCGTCCCGCAGCTCGAAATGTCAATATTGAAAAAAGTGACACATTCATTTTTGCATTCTATTTATTGTACGTAGCTTCAGTGCAGTCGTGTTTTTATGTATATTTACATTTATGTTATCGTTCTTGTACTATAAGTTTCACATATTTATTAATATCCTTGTGTTTACTCGCGAGTTGTTTTGAAATGTTACGTATTTAATGAGTAAACTTTTAACAGAATTAATAATTCCGGTGTCGAGTGGAAGTACTCCTGCGCTAATTTTGGTGTTAAAATATTAAACGATAGAAATTTTGTTTCTAGTTTGTTTGTTAACAGTTTCATACAGCTATCGATTATTAAAAGTGAGAAATGAAAAGTTCTGGATCCGTCATCAATCGGCGGAGACGACAAAATCTGAGGTATGTTTTTGCTCATCTTTACACAGTACAATCGCCATTTTCAACGGTATTCTTTCGAGATTTTTATTTCATATATTATACATAATTTGTACCAACACAATGGAACATAAAATGTTTGCAATTAAATTTATGCATATTTTCTACATTGCATTTAGCTCACTATATTAGCTCATATTTATTGCTTCTTCTTCAAATGTAGCAAATTTATTTTGTGGTAACATAATTACAATTGATATAAATTAACTTTGTTTAAACCACTTATTTATTGAAAAAAATCAACATGTTTCAAAGCCAATAAATAAAAAGAAGAAAGAGTGTAAATAGTAAATTGAATATTATAAATAATCAGGTCCTTTTTGCAAATAGTTATCTTTTAAATTTATTTTCATATTAATTAGGTACTTTATATTATTATTTTCCATATATAACTTTTAAATATTTTGATCTATACTTCGATTTTTAAATATTATTTTTGTTTTCCTGATGAAGAAGCCATTGGCTTTGAAACATGTTGATTTTTTTCAATAAATAAGTGGTTTAAACAAAGTTAATTTATATTAATCATATTTATTGCTACAATTTATTAATTTACAGACAATAGAAAGATAGGAATGGAAACACTACGGATATTGGCATAATCAAAGAATAAGGTTACCAAAATCGATCTTTTTGAAAATAAATATCGTCGATATATCTGGTTTAGTATCTCGATTTCAAAATAAAATGCGCAAGTAGTATTAAAAAGACTTAACACTTTAAAGTTTCGAAAATTTCACCATACATTTTGATATAAATAAAATTCTGACGTTTTGCCTACAAATAAAATTCTCGTCACCTAAGTCCTGTCCACGATTTACACTTTGTCCTTAGATAAAGACTCTCAAATGTCAAAATATATGATGAAATTATAGAATTTTACAGTGTAATATCTCTATTAACTTACTTGCGCGTAAATTCTGTTTTATTTTGAAATCTGGACAACTATAAAGGGGATACCTACTTACTCCCAGAAGGATAGGTTATGGAGACTGTATTCGTGCATTTAACCCAGATATTAATACATACGGAATACATTAGGCGGAATCAATAAAAAAATTGCTGATTTTTCTAGATCTCTGAATGTAATAATAAGTCAACAGTGTACGTGTTTATCTGCTAATGATGTTGAATCAACCAAAAAGGATTCATTCGCAATCTACTTGTCTATTCGATGTGAAAATATATTCGACGGCATCTTACAATTTTTATTTCAATCACTATAGTTTGTTCGTTAGAGTAAATGGCGAGCGTAAGCGGACTAAATTGGCAATTTCTAGGATATATTTTGCTATACCCGTATCTCGACGTCAATCCAAAATTAAGTGATAGACCAAGTCATAATAGTTATCAAAAAAATATTTAAAAAATCTAAGTCATGTGTTTTTAAAAATTAGAGGCATAAAAAAATCAAAAAAATCTACACCCTGTGACGGTCTTTTCACTCATGTTGCTACAAATCTTTATTTTTCTTAATTTTATTTATTATTATGTAATCCTGAATAATGCTTTTGTAAACTTTTGTCCAAAATTCAAAGCCAACTGCTCCAGCTTGGAAGAAAATGTCGCGTTTTGACCAAAGCAAGTATTCAAAATCAATACTTTTCCCAGTTTTAACTCACTGTTTTTTTTAATTTTTAAAATATTTTTCTGATAACTATTATGACTTGGCCTATCACCCGATTTCGGCTTGACGTCGAGATACGGGACACCCTGTATAATGCATTAGGTTAGATTAGTTTTTTAGAATTGGACTAATAGTTAATTGATTATTAATAATATTTTGTTTTCTATTGCATGCTTTACTATTTTCTAATGATTCTAAATTATTCAATTTCAGACCAAAATTATTTATGTATAAAATATAAAGTTCTAAATTTTTATCAAAATCGTGCTCATTTAGATGATGATGGAGTTTTTAAGGCAATATCCTTTATATGTGTAGTATATGAGATTCTTCCGAATTATTAGCATTACACTAGAATACGCCTGAGACATCTATGATATATCTTGATTAATGATGTCCCCTTAGGAATAAAATCCAGTATTGTAGTCTTAAAAAATTTGGACATACTCAAAATGTCCTTAGGTTTTCACGGCCGTTCAGAATCTTTTGTGTATAGTTTTCTGGGATATTCTGCCGTGTAGATTCTGTGTGCAGATATTCTTCTTGGCATATTCGTTTAGCTCTCGTAGCTAAGGTATTAATTAAACCTCTCTTCTGCGCTGGGTGGTGGTGGGAATCTGCATGCAAGTAGCGGGTCGTATGGGTCGGCTTCCTGTAGACTCTGTGCCCGAGACTACTATCTGTGTTCCTTTTCACTTCTACATCCAGAAATAGTAGTTTATTTTCTTTTTCTATCTCCATGGTGAATTTCAATTTCTTGTGCAGCGTGTTGCGCTGCAGGATAAATCAAATCGACGATCCGCACAGTCCGACATCCGTTAGTAGATACAAAACACACTACATCAAGACCTTGCTTTCGACACGGTACTGCAATCCAGTATTTAACATAACACAAACTTGGAGACACCCTGACTTCGGTACGGTATTGCAAGGCAATACTTAACCTTAACTTAACCTACACTTCAACACTCACTCATCACATCAGCCCTGATGATGGACCCTGCAATGGGATCCGAAACGTTGGCCAGAGAGGTCACATATACACGGCAGAATATCCCAGAAAACTATACACAGAAGATACTCAAAATATTCTGAACATTAATAAATGTTCCGTGCTAAAAAGCAAGACTTATTATTGATTAATTTTGTTCGCGTATCTAGTCAAATACTTGCATCTCGAATACTCGTAATTCGAGGTTCCACAGTAATGTTTAAGAAAACGTCAAGATTAAGGACAAGGATAGGACAACCATTGTACCTACAGTATACACTGTGTTCTAATCTTTTATTAACGTCAGCGTGGTTTGGCAAACATTTAGCGCAAAGTTGGTCGGTTTTCGCGAAACAACATCGCGTCTTTCTGTTGATGTTCATAATTTTGTGTGGAGTCAAATGTTGACTTGGCTATGCAAAGTTTTGGACGCGCTCCGGGGAGCCGTCGCGGTGGGCGGAGCCAGCTAAATGTCGGGCCCCACTCAATGGCCGGTGATTTTCAAAAGGGTAATATTGGATTTCGCTAGTAAAATAAAACGATCTTACCTTGGGGGCCCTTTTTTAATGCCCTAGTTAAACATTCAGATGAAAAGAAAAATTTTGAATTGAATATTTTCAATTAATGTATATTATGGATGTTTCACAGAGACGAAACTGTATTTTATTATTATTATAATGGGAAAGTAGGTACAGAAGTCATTTTATGGTGTATATCGGACTTACGACCGATCGTATAGTAGGCTTAAGTGATCACTTCACACATATGTAACGTTCGCCATTTCCACCATGATAGAATAAACCATGTCTTACTAATTTTTGAAAGTTGTATATATTTGGATTATATGACACATCACGTACGTGTTGTAACAACCTATTATACCGGCCCGTGACAGCCATTTTCCTTCCCCCTAAATCCCCACAGATGTCGCTAATTATTTTTGATATCGTTAATGTCGATCAATGAGACTCCCACAATTGATTTTACGGAATTTATGAAGCAATATACTTAGAATATTTTCATATTAAAGGAAACACATTATTTTTGTGAAGTTGCAATTTCAGAATAAAGTTCTGTGAATTGTTAAACAATAATAATAGGTCGAAATTTTTCGTTAACTTACCAGACTGTCATGGCGAAATTGGATAACGCGCCATTCCCGGATAGAATTGGAGGTCCGTGGTTCGAGTCCCGGTGACAGTTAAAATATATTTCGTTAATTGAATTTGTTCTGTATGTCTTTTCTAATTGATTAATAAAAATTGTTGAATATTTTCAGAGCACAGGTTTTATGGAGTATGCCAATCTCGGTATCCCGATAGCGTATCTTGGATAAATATGCGTATATCAAGGGTGTGTAGCGCATACATTTAAATAAGATTTGGATGAATATAATTTCTGGAAAGTTAACGAAATATATATCTCTATATATATATATATTATATCATCTCATATTATATATATCTATCTATCTAGCCTCTAGATACTATATCTCATCATAGATACCCCCTGTCTACATATATCTATACTCATCTCTATATATATATATATATATATATATCTATATAAAGAAACCCGTGTTTCCCTATCCGCCATGTTTTCTTCACAACCAGATACTACCACCCCCTGGTGGTTATAATGGTGGATTGCCCTTAGTGTCCCATTAAAAATGTGCGAGTTTGGTGGGGGTGGCTGTGCGTGGGCGCACCGACTGTGTCGGTGAGTCTAGAAGGTTCCGGAAAAACCTGCTCTTGATAATTCTGGAAGGAGAAGGTTACCGAAAATTACCGAAAGTTCTATAAGGTTCTAAACTGAGTGACGGAATGTGTCGGTGTATCTAGAAGGTTCCTGTACATTCGATAAATTTCTTGAAAGTTCTGGAAGGAGAATGTTCTAGAAGGTTCGCGAAAGTTTTATGACGATCCAAACAGTGTACTAAAAATCTACGCGTGCGAAGCCGCGCGGGCCCAGCTAGTATTTAATTATTCTTGAATATTTTTTTTTAATATTAAAAAAAAATTCAGAATATTTTTTGAGTTTGTTCAAATCTTTCAGAACAGTGCTGGATTTATGTCACAGAGACATTATTAATCAATTAGTGTATATTATAGATATCTCACAGAGACGAAACTGTATTAATTATGGGAAAGTAGGTATAGAAGTCATTTTTTGGGTGTAACAGGACTTATGACCTGTCTTTTTATGGTTGGCTTAAGTGATCACTTTACACAATTGTAACATTCGCCATTTGTGTTACATGTTACAATTGTGTAAAGTGATCACTTAAGCCAACCATAAAAAGACAGGTCATAAGTCCTGTTACACCCAAAAATGACTTCTATACCTACTTTCCCATAATTAATACAGTTTCGTCTCTGTGAGATATCTATAATATACACTAATTAAAAAAAAATTAATATGCGTGCACGGAATAGGTACGTGTCACATCACTATCCCAAAAATAATAATTTCGTTGTATGTCTGTCTCTCCTTAACGTCCGTAACTTCTTCCCTTAAAACTTTTAAATTTATTTAAACGAATAAATAAACACATACCTTCATAAATAAACACATCTTTAGGAACCGACATATAAAAAAACCGCCATTTTTTTACGGGTTACAGCTAGTTCTTATGGTTTTAAGTCAACTTCAGTCAATGGGACGGAGACATGGTAGCACATAATAGTAAAAGCAGTAATAAGTAGTAACAGTTCGAATTATTTTTGTAAGTGAGTAGAGAAAACACTAAAATGTCTATGGATACATACTATGGTAAACCTGCATCATGACAATTTAGGATGATTTTTTATAACTTCTTCTTCAAATATAGCAAATTTATTTTGTGATGACATAATTATAATTTATATAAATTAACTTTGTAAACACCACTTATTTGTTGAAAAAATTCAACATGTTTCGAAGCCAATGGCTTCTTCGTCAGGATAACAAAAAAATTATAAATCGAAGTATAGATCAAAATATTATAAAGTTATATATGGAAAATATAATATAATAATAATATAATATTAAGTAGGTACTTTATATTATCATTTTCCATATGTAACTTTATAATATTTTGATCTATACTTCGATTTTTAAATGTTATTTTTGTTATCCTGACGAAGAATCCATTGGCTTCGAAACATGTTGAATTTTTTCAATAAATAAGTGGTGTTTACAAAGTTAATTTATATAAATTATGATTTTTTATAGATTATAGAATATAGAATTTTTATAGATTATAACTGTAACCCGTCAAAAATGGCGGTACTTGTACATGTCGTTTCCTAAAACGGACGTAACACAAAGTTAAGACGAACGGAGAGATAACGAAATTATTATAATTGGGATTGGGTTCTTATTTGCAAAATGCCACATGACTCTGCTTCGAAGACATTTCAATAAACTTTCTTGGATCATTACCAAACCATAACCCCGACTCCGAAACCAACCTCGGTATAAAAGTTTATCTGTATACTTTCATAAATTTTCAAAAGTCCCGGAAGTTCCCGGGACTGATTATTTTTCGTTTGAATCATAGGAAAGAAAATAAATAAAATTAATTTGCATTAATTATGTATGCGTAAAAAAATACGTATGGGTTAAGAGGCCCCAGTACACGAATTTCGTATTTGCTCTCGATTTCGCTAAATTTAACGTAGACTTATTAAATCATTTTACAAAACCCATAGCCAAACAGGATTTTAATCAATTAGCATATCCTTAAAAAAAATATGAACAAATATATTGTTATAACATCAAAAAAATTATAACCCCGAAGCACTATTTTAGTTTTCATGTAATAGAGTTATCTTTGGTACACTTAAATTCGTATATTTTCAAATAAAGACCAAATATTTTATTGGAAAATTGATTTATACTGTATGAAGAAAAAGTGGTGCTATTCAGACATTAATATTTTTCGACAGGTTGTTTAATATATCGTTTTAAAAACGACAAAAATTAAACGTTCTGTTTCCTATATTGCAGTATCCATAAAAACATTAAAATATCGATTACTTTACATGCGTACTAAGAAAATTTCACTGTCATCATTAATATAAAAATATTCAATAAATTATACCTCATACTCAAGAATTCGAATTAATTAATTCGTATAATCTGTTATGGCCGTGCGCGGCGCACTGGGCCTGTTTTAAAGCCTGTTTGGATGTGGGTTTTACAAAATGATTTAATAAGTTTACGTTAAATTTAGCAAATACGAAAATCGTGTACTTGGGGCCTTTTAATTTTTTTTAACAAATGTATACCTACTAGTAAATTTAATAAAACAAATAAAAAATATTTTACTATCTACATATTTATTAAACAATAGTGGGAATCTAAACCTATAATTATATACCTACTCAATGTGCGTCTATCTTTTTTGTATACAAATCTATGCCGTTTAACCGATCTGACCCAAATGTTGTATTCTTATTCTTTCGTACCCTGCGGAAAACATATGCTACATTACCCTGCTAGAATAAGGCGATGAAGATGGTAATGTTGATGGTACATAGCTTTTTTCTAATTTTTGTTATAAATATTTCTGCCATATATAAATACAAAATACTCGCTCGCCTTCTGCTGACGTTGGATTAGTTGTGAGCAATGATTTACATAAAAGATTAAGTAAGGTCGGAGTCCTTGTTCCGGTTTATTCTAAAATCTGAAAGTCCTTTTGATAGTTGCACCATATGATTGTCAATGTTGAATTTGAAATCCTCTGGAGTTCTGAATTTTTGATGAAATGTTGAATTACTGAAATCCTCAGTAATTCAACGTTTAATTCTTCTTTGATTGCCATGTTAGTGAGATTGCAGTCAGTGTTTTCTTCCCGAGGTACTTCGATATTCCAACTTTCTACTCGTACACTGAAATAATGCAATCATAATAATTCTTAACCATATTTTAAATATACTTTTTAAGGACAACGTATAGTTCATCATCATCTTCTTCCCCTTGTCCTAGTAGGGTCGATAAGGTGCTTCCATGATCCCCTGTCTCTCCCAGCTTTATCTGGGTCGACCCACCGGCCGTTTTCCCTTCGGGGTTACCAAGAGGATTCTTCTTGTTTTTGTTCCTCTGGCATTCTGAGTCCAAGCCACTTCAGTTGTGATTTTTCTATGTGTAGGAGTAGGGGCTCCATGCCGAGTGTGTGCCTTATGTCGGCTCTTCTCACTCTGTCCATCAGTGTGACTCTTGATCTCACTCTCCCCGTCAGGATCCAAATTTGATGACCATATATTAGGGTGGGCCTGTACACAGATTTGAAAACAGTCAGTTTTGCCTTGACACTAAGCTCGGATTTTCTTATCACCGCACTATATAAAGAGCGTAGAACGGCGGCTGCAGCTCCGATTCTTCTATCTATTTCACTTTCCTTCCTCTTTTAGTTATAGTTTTATTATTTTAATTTGATTAGTATTAAAAATAGTTTACAGAACAATACCTGAGATTGAACAATTTAAAATAAATTAAATGAACGCTATAAAAAACATAATTAAACAATTTTTTTGTGTATGCATATAAAATAAAAGCGTAAGTCCCCCGCCAAGTACAACAGTAAGTTTCTTTTTGGTGAGGTACAGCGATAAAAATTCATGTTTTTATTTAGGGTTTCAATAGACTATGTAGATTAGTGAATGCAATAAATTGTTTTAATATTTAATAATAAATAAATAAATAACGACAACATTTGAATTCAGAATGTCTGGAGTCGAGTTAAATTTTTTTCAAATTCTCGGGACTCGAGACAGCGAAAAATCCTGGAATTCTATGGAATAGATAACCGCGTTGTCTCGATACAGGCTCTCTAGTCCTGATACATAATTCTTGCCTCAAGACAAAACCATTTCCAATATCTGTTTTATATGGTCATGCCACGTCTTCCGAGGCCATCCTCTATTTCTGTTGTCATCGACACTTGCGTTATATTTCTTACTAATCTTTTTCTTTCATTCGTTCAAAATGTGCAACAATCCCCTTCTAAGATTGGATTTAAATTATCTACCTACTAATTTATTCATCCTTCATTCCATCATTAATAGATTTGCCACATATACGAAAAAATGATCTAATTTCCATATAATTCTGTTTAATTTCGTCCCTCTTTTTACATTTCCATGCGATGTAGTAAAAGTTAAAACAATCTTTATATTCACACACATTGAAAATCTGCGATACTTGACCTGACTTTGGTCTGTAGTTGAAAGGGATCTTCTACTTTTTCTTCATCAGCCTTCGTCTCTCCACCGCTGGATATAGGCCTCTTCCTTCTCTTTCCATCCCTCCTTGTTGTATGCTAATTGTAGCCATTTCTTTCCCCCCACATCGGTTATATCATCGGCCCATCTCTTTTGAGGTCTTCCGATGCCTCTTTTATTCTCCCAAGGTCTCCATTTCAGAACTCTGGGAGGCCATCTTGTAGAATCCAGCCTTGCAACGTATCCTGCCCATTGCCATTTTAGCTGCGCTACACGATCCATGATATCCACTACTCTAGTTGAAAAGGATGTCTTACACTAAAATTATTTTATTCACAATTATTTGAAGTGCTTCATACTCAGTTGTATTCATGCAAAGAACCCGAGAATGCAAAGAACCCAAGTAAATAGACAAAGTAAATAAACTCTTATGTGTGGGGACGAATTGATAATAAATCTGATACAGAGCCTACACTTGTTTGTTGTTTGTTTCCATTACATCTTAATTAATTTGCTCAACAATCCATGGCCTAAGTCCGTCAAAGCAAGTGAGTGCACTCAGTATATAAGAGCATGTGTTGCACGTAAATATATATTTTTTTAAATTAAATATTTATCAAACGATCATGATTATCATGATTCACGTGAATCTGAATAATTAAAATCTTAATAAAATATGATATGATAATAATTGTAAAGAATATTATGGACACATCTTATTTCCATTTATTTCACAGAATTTTAAAATTACTGACTATTATAGCTCGCTGCTTTAAAATATTGGAAAAGTGAACGAAAGCCTTGTTCACTTTAATACACTCTATTTCATCGGAAGCCAGGCATGTTATGGAACAAGTTGCATGGACACGTCAAACACTGATGACACAGAAATGTAGAACTGACATTTTTAAAAAAAATTGGTAGACGAAGGATAAAAATTATTAAATTACGAACTCAAAAACTTTAAAATATGGTATTGGCAAGCTGTTGGCTTTGCATACGCTTAAATAATATTTTATTTTAGAATATATAATGTTTATTGGCACTATAGCTAGACCGCATTCAAAAGAGTACGCTATAAAAATATGTGTCTTGTTACGATGCAAAAAATGAACACAAAATAAGTTTTTCTAGTAAGTTAGTAACCTTTTTAAAACTAAAAAATATTTTTTTTTGGAATATCATATTGAGCCTTGTGATACGGACTTAACAGGCAACTTTCCCCCGCTTTCTTCTTACCGAACATAGCTAGGGAATGGTCTTTTGATTGTGGTCGACCTATAATCATAGAAATAATTTTTATATGTAAGGTCTGAAAACACAATTAATGGATTTTGTCCATAAAGGGATGATAATTATCAACTAAGATAAGTTATACACATGTTTCCTATATGAATAGCTTCGTCTCTATGAGACTTCTAAAATTGACATAAATTAGCATATTTAACCCTGTACACGATACTCGGAGTTCTTTAGAATAAGCCAGCACTCTAATAATGTTGGTTATTTTTCATCCATCACAAGAATGTGTCGTACTTACATTACATATTGTGCTGACCGTAATGTCGATGTTGAAATCATCATTCAAAATGTCACTCCTACACAACATCCATTTTCTTGACGATAACTCATGGAACATTTTAACCAATTATTGAGTTACATATTTTTACATGTTCACAATCCATTAATACTTTAAAATATACATATGCAATACCATAACCAATTATTAAGTTACATATTTTTACATTTTCACATTCCATTAACACTCTAAAATATACATATGCAATACCAAAACCAATTATTTAGTTACATATTTTAAGTGTTCACATTACAATAATATTCTAAAATATACATATGCATATTTATGCTACAGCAGATCGAAGACACTTTTAATTGCGATAATGGGCAGAGTCTTTAATAATACGTATTTATCATTTAACCATTATTCTGTTAGTGTAAAAAAAGTAATAATTTGTCTGGAATATAATTTTTTTTAAATGTTTTAATTAATCTTCTGAAATTTAAAATATGTTTGATTTTAACTTTTTAATACACACACAATATGAGTTATTAATTACTACTATAGTTTTGAGATGAGTAGTCTCTCTAGGTATACATAATAACTAAATTAAATGCAAAATTTATCAATCTAATCGGGTAAGTCAGAGGGGCGCGCGATGGAGAGGGGTATTTTTGGCAAAAGCTCTAGGATTGGTGAAGTGGACTGAAATGTGATATTATTTATAAGTGTGTTTTGAGAATTAATTTTTTTTAGAATTAAAATGTTTTCCAAACTATTCATTATCCATCCTCTATGAGAAAGTGAGTGGAGTAGCTTTAATTTGTGGCTATCAAAATAATGATTAGTGTTATCTATATGATTAGATAATTCTGAGAAGTTGTTATTTTTATATTTTTTTATCTTAATTAATTTTCATTTCATGTTTTATTTAACCATGTCAATGAGAGGAAAACTAAGACAAACTAATTAACTTACCATTGTTTCTGCTGTTTTCCCGCGTCGATAGTCATAAAGGATTGAGTGCCACTTTCTTCTGACCTGAGAATTCTCACCTTAGCCCATTTAAAATACGTTTTATGAAAAATTGTAGCGGCTTCGTAGCCCAGTGGGGACGACACTGGCTTCCAACACCGAGGGTTCCAGGATCGATTCCCGGTCACAATTAATCTATGTGATTTACTCAAGCCTGGATGTTTTGTGATGTGTTTCGCTTCTGTAATTGGGCCTCTTGACCCGTTGAAGCGTAAGAAAAACATTGGTCTTGGATGCGCACAGATCACTACGCCAGCTATCAGCACCCCAACTTGTCTGATATTCATCTGTATTCTGAACTAAGCAATATTGATATTTCCTGTATATTGGCAGTTATTGTATAACACTGTGACGCCGTTTCTTTGACTTGTTTGAAATTAATGAATTCAATCAATTAGAAAGCTCATTATTCATAATTGTCAATAACTTAACGTTTGTTTACACGTTAGAGCTTTCTGATTGATTGATTTCATTAATTTCAAACATGTCAAACTTAAAACATCGAAATTGGCGGCAATGCAATGTTATACATACCTGTCAAGATTGGGATAAAGATTTGACATCTCAATATTGATATTTTCAGAAACTTCTTCTTCTTCTTCATCAGCCTTCGTCTCTCCACTGCTGGATATAGGCCACTTCTTTCCCTTTCCATCTTTCCTTGTTGTTTGCTAATTGTAGCCATTTCTTTCCCCCCACAGCGGCTATATCATCGGCCCATCTCTTTTGAGGTCTTCCGATGCCTCTTTTATTCTTCCAGGTCTCCATTTCAGAACTCTGGGAGGCCATCTTGTAGCATCCTGCCTTGCAACATGTCCTGCCCATTGTCATTTTAGCATCGCTACACGATCTATGATATCCACCACTCTAGTTCTGCGCCTAATTTCGTCATTTCTAATTCTATCTCTTAGGCTTACTCCAAGCATGGATCGTTGCCTGCATTTGAGCTTTTCTACACTTTTCTTTGTAAGGGCCATAGTTTCCACTCCATACGTCATCACTGGCAGTATGCATGATTCAAAGGCTTTTCTTTTAAGGCTTATTGGGATCTCTTTGTTCTCGAAGATATGTTTGAGTTTGCCAAAAGCAGCCCAGCTCATTCCTATTCGTCTTGGCAATTCTGCTATTTGGTATTCTTTATTCATTTTAATGAGCTGTTTTAATAACATCAAAATAAGCTGGATGGACAGAGTTACGAATGAAGTTATTAAAACAATAAAAATCCGAAAACTTCAATATCTAGGACATGTGATGAGACATCCAGAGAAATACGAGATCTTGCATCTCATAATGTAGGGAAAGATTGCCGGAACTCGGGGCCCTGGAAGAAAGAGGACTTCATGGCTGAAAAACTTGAGACAGTGGTTTGGCCAGTCTACTGTGGAGCTGTTTCGGGCCGCAGTAAACAAAGTCCGGATAGCCAACACGATAGCCAACGTCCGGTTGGCTATCATGTTGGCTTATCATGGCATAGCATGGCATAATAGCACAATAAGAAAAAGAAGAAATTCATTTTTATTTTGTGTCCTAGGTACATATATTTATGTACTATTTCAATATTGTTATATATTTAATATTCGATCATTGATAGTGATGACTTTGCTCTATGGCTTCGTTCTGTTCGATGACTTGTTTTAGAATAGCATAGATTATCTATTGATATTTCATTACTCTAACAACGGTATTATAGTGTTAAATATTTATTTTCTATTATTAAAGAAAACACATTCTTATGGTGAATTTGAAATTTCGTAACAAAGTTCTGTGAATTATTAATCAATTAGAAAAGACGTACAGAAAATATCACCTTAACGAAAAAATATTTTAAATGACACCGGGACTCGAACCACGGACCTCCATTCTATCCGGGAATGGCGCGTTATCCAATTTCGCCACGGCACTCTGGTAAGTTAACGAAAACTTTTCGACCTTATGTGTAATCTCTTTTTAATTGATCAACATTTTTATTCCATTTTAAAAGCAATCCACTTTTTTATAATGCAATAGTCATGAATATCTTCGCCATTTCATTCCCGGATAGAATTTGAGGACCGTGGTTCTAGTCCCGGTAACAGTTAAAATATTTTTTCGTTAATTTGATTTTTTCTGTATGTCTTTTCTAATTGATTAATAAAAATTGTTTAATAATTCACAGAACTTTTTTCTGAAATTGCAACTTTACAATAAGAATGTGTTTCCTTTAATATATATGTGTTGTATCAAATGTTTCCAAAATATTAAAATGAAATATTAATTTATGGCGTCCTCTAGCGGTAGATATGCGAAAGTGACTATTGCATTATAAAAAAGTGGATTGCTTTAAAAATGGAGTAAAAATATTGATCAATTAAAAAGAGACTACATATAGGATCGAAAAATTTTCGTTAACTTACCAGAATGTCATGGCGAAATTGGATAACGCGCCATTCCCGCGCCATTGGAGGTCCGTGGTTCGAGTCCCGGTGGCATTTCAAATATTTTTTCGATAATTTGATTTTTTCTCTTTGTCTTTTCTAATTGATTAATAAAAATTGTTTATTTATTTTTCTAATTTTGTACGCTCCATTTCGTGTTGTCGCGCGGCAATCCTGTACAGGACTTGAATATATTTACAGTCTCGCTTCCCCTCCCCTCCATACGTCTCCACTTTCACCGAAATGAGGCAATCCGGGTCCCCAATTTGTCTTGGTGCGGCCTCTGGGCGCGGGATAAATCGTAGTTGAAGAACATTTATAAAATGCTTCAAATGAGAAATGCTTGATTCCGAAAATTGTTTCGATTTTTTTTCGTATTTTTTTGCCTTCTACCAGAAATCAATCGCCTGCCGTGTTGTGGCCGCTGCGTCTTTGGAAGTGATACAGCATTACACTATGTATTAAAAATATATGTGCGAAGGAATATACTTTGCATATATTACTTATCACAATGTGGACTTTGCATATAGAACTCGACAAATTGTCACATTTCATTGCCAAAATTCCAGAACGAATTATCAGCCAAATTATTATCAGCAATTAGCAGAATATTAAAGATTGGTAATGAATTTGGTTATATGGTTGATGTTTTCAATGACAGTCTACTGAAAATAAAGTTTATACTTGAAGAGGCAGTACTATTGCATTACTAACTGCTGTTAATATATACATATAATGATGTGTAACATATATTCTTTTATACACATTACTGCTTTGTATTTTTAATGTATTTTATATTTTAAATTAATATTTTTAATTTTTATACTCATATTTTATACTTTTTTTTGGATATGCTACTTTTTTACAATATGTAGGTGTATCTTGGAGCATATTTTACACTTTTTGTACGGATACGCGACTTTATACAAATTAACAGTAGTGAAAATATTAATAGACATTTAGTATTTGGAATTTGAGTGTATATTGTGAAATAACGTAAGCATTTTAATTTTATGGTCGCTCAGATGGTTAGTCGGGCAAATTGAGCGAATGAATGAGGAAAGAATCGTACGAAAAGTATACGACGCAAATGTTGACGGCACCAGAAAGAGAGGACGAACGCGGAAGACGTGGCATGACCACATTAACCAGCTAATGAAGGATGGTTCTGTAACGAGCCTCAACAATCGTCGAGCTTGTATGCGAAGATATATGAATGTGGATGTAGCGAATTTTATTTTTGGAATAATTTTTTTTATTTTTTTTTATTACGGTTTTTTTCCAATTTTTTTCTGTCTGTCCAGATTCAAACAATCTCTGATTAGATAGTCTAGATCTAGATCTTGTCTTGTTAGTATTTTTTATTTGTCTTTGCTTTTCTTTTAAATTGCTATAACTTTTATTATTATGTATTAAATGTTATTCATGTTATGTAACGTATTTTATTGGACTATGTCCGTTAATTTCAATAAATAAATAAATAAACTTGCTAGTCTGGAGTGAGGTTCGAACCCGCGATCTTTGGATCACGAGACGAGTGCCCTAACCACAAGACAACAAACTACTAATTTTTTTTATCATATTAGAATATATATATAATATATATATATATATATACAGGGAATGTGATGAATAAATTTTTATGAATCTTTCCAGAAAAAATTGTGAATTTTGCTCACATTGCCAGACGACCACCTTAGATAGATCGCCTAGAAATTAAATGTCTATGACCCTGGAATACATATGGAATTTTTAATCCAATTATTCATTAATTTGTTTATAAAAATGGTTTTAAATTTTTCAAATGTTCTCTTCCAATCTGCTTCTGAATTAACAAAAAATGTTTTTTAGTCACGCGTCACTAAAAAAATAAAATAATTATTCACCTCCTTGTTAAAAACCACTAAATTTCTACCTGAATTTCAGGCTCCCAGGTTGGTGTGACCCCTTGATTCAAACAATTTAACCTTAACCGTAACTTTCTCTCGCTTGGAATATGTTATACAGAAAGTTAGAATGGATAATATTTTTTAATGATTATAAAATTATATCCCGCGTATTTTAATTTTATATTAAAAAATATGTATTATTTCGCAATTGTTTATCTGAGTATTTGTTAGAATATAGGCTATGTATACGTATCTCTTCTTCACCTCGTTCTTGTCAGAGCAGTGGCGGCCATTGGTCACTTTGCGAGCTATTATCAAAGAAAATGAAAATACCGCATTTGACGCGAGTAGAGCCTCCAATCCGAATATTCGGATATTCGAACCTCGAATGTATTCGCCTGTTTTTAAGTATTCGTTATTCGAATACTTTAAAAAGTATTCGTAAAGTATTCGCTTATATTTATATTATAAGATTTTTTAATATTTTTCCAAACGAAACAAAGGTTTACGAACCCTGAAAGTCATTTTCAAGGGTTTTCTGGTATACCGCTATGGGCTATATGATGAAGTCGGCCATCAAAGATGTAAACGCCGTAAATTGTCGGATGTCTTTTGAATTTACCTTTTTTTTAAAGTCATGCTTATCTTTATAGTTTTATTACAATAAGCACTTACAGTTAACACATTTTGTTTTGTCAACGATGGAGTCGGCTTTTTCATAAATACTTAAGCCAATAAACAAGAAGTTATATACAAAATAATTTTAAAAAAAACTTGCACGTGGGGTGTGAGATGTGAAGTAATATAAACATATGTAAAATTTTGTCAGTTATCGAGACTGACTCGTCTGTATCTAATATTTTATTGTTTTTATATATGTATATTTACAAAATTGAAGTATATTTTTTTGTGTTTTTTTTTAAATATGTATTTCTAAATTCAACAGTATTTTTCAATATATTTTTTGTTGTTTTTTATAACATATATTTAAAAAAATTAAAATAAATAAATTATATACAATTATTATGTTTTTTTAATATATAGAATGTATTTATCTGTATTTATCATCCAATATATATCGTCTCACAGGACAAAGTAAATTATTCCTTTCTTAAAAATTTCACGAATATATTCGAATATTCGAGTACATCATCATTAACTATTCAATATTCGAATAGTTGGAATCACGAATATTTGGAGGCTCTAGACGCGAGACTTCGAATTTATGTCAAATTTTTGTAACTAACTGTTATATTCTATAAAATCCTAATTTAAATTTATTTCTTATTAGAACTAGTCTTATAATACCGTCTCTTAAAATCTCATAGGACATTTGTGTAAAAGAGTGTAGCCTTCAATGATTTATGCTTATAACGATATGTACTTCTAGTGCAAATTTGCGTGTTTAAAAAGTTTATGGGTGTGTCAAATTATGAGTACTGCATACATTTACTATTCTAAACCCATACCAATGATGACAGTGTTTGTGGTTGACGTGCAGGATAAAAGGCATGAAGTGCGGGAAAATTAGAGAAAAATTTAAGTTTCATAAGAAAGGTCCGACAAACAAGAATGTTCATCACCCTGTTTATTTATATATTCAAATGCATCGTTTATAATAATATTCAGATCTAAGATATCTGAATATTTTACCATTCAATCATGTGGAAGGTATGTGTTTTTAAATATTTTTAAGATTGTTTTCGTGAAAATGTGTGTATAAGATGAACTTGTAGTAGTAGTATGAAATAATTATATTAATAAGTGTTTATTTTATTTTTTATTTATTAGAGACATAACATAACAGGATAATAGGTTCATGATACTCTGATAATAAACATTTTAGTGAAGACTATGCCCATTATCCCAATTACAAGTGTCTTCGGCACTCTCTAGTAACATGTATTTTTGCATTTAAGTATATTTTACATGTACATTTATGTATATTGTATATTTAGTGTTTGAATGTAGTGCGATTAGTATTTAATAAATAATTGATTTAATGGATCTATAGGTTCAGGTCATCGTTTAGGAAATGGATGTTGTGTATGAGTGAGTTTTTGAACGAAGGCATATGCAAGAATATCAGCATCAATGTTAGGGTCAGCACAATACAAATTATATGTGCGACACAACCTTGTGATGGGAGAAAAGTAACCGACATTATTAGTGTGTTGGCTTATTCTAAAAAACTCCTGGTTTTTTCTTTTTGATGTGCAAAAATTGCTATAAAATGTAATATATCAAGTAAGTAGTTTGATACGGGAATCTTTATCATTATTTATTTTATAATTTAAGCCTTCCGGTACATTTTACGTCCTTCAGATTAAAAGATCAACCTAAACACTATTTCA
>JADDOH010023023.1:0-37079 GCA_016648135.1 Agrypnia vestita | reverse complement strand
GTGATAGTTTTCATATGACATTGTTTTATTCATTCAATATTAGATATTTGCAATGTTTTCTAGAACATTTTTCACTATTGTGGGCAGTTCGCGGTTTGATCAGGGGTAGTTAACCTTCGGTCTTCCGTAACCGTGATAGTTTTCATATGACATTGTTTTATTCATTCAATATTAGATATTTGAAATGTTTTCTAGAACATTATTCACTATTTTGGGCAGTTCGCGGTGTGTTCAGGGGTAGTTAACCTTCGGTCTTCCGTGATCACGTTATTTACTAATATGACAGATTGTTTTGTTTTGTTCGTTTAATATAAGTAATATCGTATTTTTATGAGTTACCGTAATTATTTATCTATATGATTTTATTATTGAGAGTGATGCAACGAGTGCTGTCTTCGCGAGTGCGAGTGTCGGGCTTACTATTCGGTGAATACGAATGCGAATATTTCCACCAAGGTGGGGGAACTCGAACATACTTGTAAATATAATAACCTTGATGCAACGAATACTACCTTCATGAATACGAATATCAGGCCTACTATTCGGTGAATACGAATGCGAATATTTCCACCAAGGTGGGGGAACTTGAACATATTTGTAAATATAATAACCTTGATGCAACGAATACTACCTTCATGAATACGAATATCAGGCCAACTATTCGGTGAATACGAATGCGAATATTTCCACCAATGTGGGGGAGAACGCAAGCATACTTGTAATTGTATTGTTTATGTCTGCTTGTGATATCACTATACGGCGTAGATGAACTAGTTTTAAGGGGTTTATGTCCTGTATGTGCTTGGCGTAGAGGGAATAGTCTTCTCGTTTCTAGGATTCTATACAGGTTTACAGGTGCTGATATTGAAATATATATACAAGGAAAACACTATTTTGGGAACCATTAACTGGATGGAAGATATTGAAGCACACATACACACAAGGAGGACGTTATGTTAAATACATGACTGGAAAGTTGTTATTGGAAAACACAGGCGTCCAGTCGGCGGGACGCAAGCATATTTGTAATTATATTGGTCATGTCTGCATGTGATATCATTGTACGGCGTAGATGAACTAGTTTTAAGGGGTTTATGTCCTGTATGTGCTCGGCGTAGAGGGAATAGTTTTCTTGTTTCTAGGATCTAATACAGTTTTACAGGTGCTGATATTGAAATATATATATATATACAAGGAAAACACTATTTTGGGAATCACTAACTGGATGACAGATATTGCAGCACACATACACACAAGGAGGACGTTATGTTAAATACATGACTGGAAAGTTGTTATTGGAATACACAGGCGCCACTAGAAGATATGGGCAGTTTGCAGAGAACTTCAACTTCTGTCAGTTAAGGACCTTTTACTATTACTATTCTTTCGCCTTTTTGCATAACCGTGGATGAACTAGATTGAAGGGGTTTATGTTCTGTATGTGCTCGGCGTAGAGGGAATAGTTTTCTTGTTTCTAGGATCTAATACAGTTTTACAGGCGCTGATATTAAAATATATATACAAGGGAAATGAAGGGCTACACAGGCGCTGGTAATTGCTCAATTTTGGAGAGTTATATTACTTCGGATCAGGATGCCATCTCAGAAGCAGACCAACTACAGAACTAAGATAAGAACCTTTGATATTATTTATTCCTGATGTTTTCTTATGTGTATCAAATGGAATGTTCGTGCTATATAATTTGTCATTGTCTCATGGTCACTATTCATTTCATTACGTGGGTTCAGAGTTCGACGGTAACGGACGCGGAAACAAATTAGTACTGATGTCGGGACGTAACGTCGGGATTATATCTTAATTATCTTTAGGATAGAAGCGAGGTCATCATACGTGCATTCTGCATTTCAAACGTTTTACTAACATATATAAATACATATTATTGCGTTTTACAAATTGAATATGATCTCGGGAAATAGGCATTCCGTCCGGTTATGCAATGTTAACTTCCAACGTAGCATAATGAGATCTTATTACCGGTGCTAGACTCTCGAGGTTAGTTACGTGATTGTTGTATAAATGGAATAGTGAAGGGGATTGAAGAATGAGATACACTCGCGATACAGATTGTATGTAACTGGGATCAAATGACGGGGTGCGTGTTCTCGGTCCAGGGGATGAACGGGACTGCGGAGACACTCTGGGTGGGTCTAAGTAGAATTGCGCAAAGCCTCCACACAGTTAAAATGTGTTCAGTCAAGCAAAGGTGAAGCATTTCGAATCGGACCAGAGCGTCGTGCCTCAAACACAGCCGGAGGGAAGAAGCCCCTACGTTCTTTCACTCCCTTGGCCCGACGAGCTCGAATTCCGGATATGAATGTTCATGAATGTCAGCTAAAAGACTCAGGTAGCCGTACCTCAATCGAAACCTTCGTTCGGGACCTCATCAACGTACGAGACAGGGCGTTCCGCATGGACGAGCAACTATGAGAAGCAAATGAAGGGGATTGAAGAAAGAGATACACTCGCGATACAGATAGTTGTATGTAACTGGGATCAAATGACGGGGTGCGTGTTCTTGATCCAGGGGATGAACGGGACTGCGGGGACACTCTGGGTGGGTCTAAGTAGAATTGCGCAAAGCCTCCACACAGTTAAAATGTGTTCAGTCAAGCAAAGGTGAAGCATTTCGAATCGGACCAGAGCGTCGTGCCTCAAACACAGCCGGAGGGAAGAAGCCCCTACGTTCTTTCACTCCCCTTGGCTCGACGAGCTCGGGCTCTGGTTATGAATGTATGTGAATGTAATAACTCCGTACTCAAGGACGAGATAGGACGTTCCTCATGAACGAGAAATTATAAGATGCAGGTAGCAGTTCGACAGTCAATACTTATGCTCGGGGCCGCTTTAATGAACGAGATCTGTTAGCAGTTTAACAATCAATTTTTATGATCGGGACCGCATTCAGGCGCGCGATGACATTACTAACACCATCATACTCATCATTCACCACCTTTTCTAACTTGCTGTATACAGAGACCTTCGGGGTTCTCCTTTCCCGGCCAGCGAGAAACATATCAGGAACTACACAATCAACTGTAATAATCATGCTGTTTTACCATCATTTAATATCTCTAGTCAATAAGACTACACCGTGGGATCAATCACATCAACTATATTTGGCGATGCTAACATGGCTCTGACTGACGCGCTCAAGGGAGAGTCTTTTCCAGTCACCCAGTTAGTTCATTCAGCCCTTTAATCAGCAGTAAACATCATAATAATCCGGCTCATGTAGCCGCAACGTGGGATCCTCATCATTATACACCAGTCAATTTGACTGCCCCGCGGGACAATATACAAACCTTAATATCAGACGCGGGATTTCTTCCTGATATGTTTGTCGCCGGGAAGCGAGGACTTCGGGGGATTCCAGCAGGAGCAATAGAGTCTCGGCTTGATCTTGGTCTGCAGCTTAGTGTGGGAGGTTATGTCTAAACAGGAGTTAACCACCGGATGCGGCGATGCTCTGGGGCCGCATCCCCCTCCCCCCTACAGGGGGGGGGGGCATCTAGAATCCACGTTTGAACAGAAGTGGTTAGACACTTCTTAAATTTCACTTACAAATCTGTACCTTCCATTCCCTTAGAATCTCGGGCTGCGATAATGTCAGACAAAGCTTGCCCTGAGCCTCTGTTGCGCCTAGTTGTTGTGAATATATATATGTTTGTCTTCCCCTACTATGTACTATGAACAGATTGAGCAGATTGGACAACGTGAGACGCGCTATCGGTAGGTTTCTTACTTGTGTTTTGAATATAACGTATGCTATTATATCTTGTAAATCTGTCGTAGATGGGTACCGTGTGTGGTTGTGCTAACACTGTTCTAAGCTGCTATTATGAGAAGTTGATAATCAAAGCGGGCGGAATCTTTAACGTATGCCGTTAACTTGGCAACGATTGTATTGTTTTATATTACAGTATTTTAACCCCGATGGTATTATAGTTATGGCGGTTCAATGTAAGGGAGTTTTGCTACTAGCGTTTATTCCTAGGCTACGCCGCATATAATTGGCTTTTAGGCCAACTCCGGACGTGGACGATATCGGCTATCTCTCATATAGGCGAAACTGTAGAGTTCTGGAGCGGTTTCTAGAAGGACGAGTACGGATTAGTTACGTGCGTTTGTTATTTCCATAGTTAGGTAAGAATTCGATCTATATTAGTCTAGTCGCGTTAATAAGAATACGAATCTCACCACATATCAAAAGAATTTTGGATAGCTACGGACACATCGGAGGAGGAATTTTCCTAACCACTAGATAGATCACGACTGGCCAATTTTGAAAATATAAATTCTTAACAAAAAAAAAAATAAATAAAATATTAGCTTTCATGTAAATATACTTCCGAAGTTCTAAGTTCAACTTAGGTTTTCATCTAGTAGCTTAAAGCATAAAGTGTGTGCTTAAAAGTCCCAAAAGCTGTAATAAAGCTCAATTCGGTAGCTTAAAGTCTCAAGCTTTGGGCTTTTCGTAAAACTTACATTATTAAACTTTATAGTTAGGTATTTAGCTTAGGTGTACAGGTAGTTACGTTACAAGCCCTGATGATGGACCCTGTAATATGATCCGAAACGTCGGCCCGAAAGGTCGTAACAACACGGCATAATACCCCAGTAAACACAAACTTGAAGATTCTGAGTGGCCGTGAAAACCTAAGAACATTCTTGGTAGAAATTAGTTTGTTTCGTACACATCTACTAATTTCTTGGTAAAAAAAAATTAAATTATTATATGTAAGGTCAATATTTTCGCTATAATTATTAGCGAAAATGTTGACCTTATATAATAATGTAACTTTACGCGCGCATGAATAAGGGCGTCCCATCTACTCCTGGCTGGGATCATAATCACAAATTACAATAATATTATTCATTTTCGGTCTTTTCGATTCAGTTGGCTCATGTAAGAGGTAGTACGGAACTCATCTGATCATCTACGTCCACTGCAGCTTTCATGCTTTTGTCTTCCTCAGAATATATGGCATCATCGTTTGTTGCATCTACTGTTCACCAAAATATAAAATTTTCAACCTCCCTTTTGTCCCATTGGGTTATCACTTATTAGGCCGTAAATCTTGGGAAAAATCTGGTTTAACATAAATTGCATTAAAATAAAATATTTCGTGAGTATTTTTTACGATGCGGTTTAAGGGGCGTATTCTCACGAAATGCATCAAAAAATCTTTGTTTTTTGCATTTTCCTTCTATAACCTTGAGCCCACAAGACTTCACGAAAAACTCGAAAATTTCAGCACATCGCACATAAAATAACCTGGCTGTGGGCTCTCACTGTGACGAGTTTTATTGTCAAGGACATTACAATAAAAGGTTTTCGCAGAAATGACAATGCCCACCATTCTGGATACCTGTGCAGTTTTGTGGCATACACGCGTGCAGGAATACCAGATTAACAGTAAGCGGGAAAATTTTAATTTTTTCTCCTGGGTCAGGGTGGCCAGCCTCAAAACATCACAATGGGCATTTTAGAACACAATTTTTTTAGTGCTCACTTGGTAACTCCATGGACACTATTTTTTTATATTAAAGATTTCAAAATTTGTAGTTTAGATAAGAATAAACATTAAAATAACAATAAAACTGGAAAATTTAAATTTATTTTGTTTATCTCAAGAAAATTCCTGATATTCACATATTTTTTTACAGTTTTAACGAGGATGCCCCCTTAACCCTCAATTACTCGCACGAAGAAAATTACATAACTACTCGCACGGGGTCTCAGGTGACCCCAAACTGTAGGAATTATTTTTAACACATACTGAATAAATATGTAAATGAAACTATTTTATTATTAAAGTGCTTTAATTGAACTATTATACTTTCAAGAAACAACATGAATTAATATAATTAGACAAAAAAACAAACTAAAGTAAAATAACTAGCAAAAATTAACATTTTGTACTTATGGTGAAATCGTAAATTGTCTGTATTTGCTCGATGCACAACGAGTGCATTTATTCCTGTGACATTTATATTGTAATGTTTGGATAATTTTGTTTTATGACATGTATTTATACACTGAACTAATAGTAAAATAAATTGAAGTAATAATACACGAAAAAATATAATAAAATATGCAAATCACCTCTTTCATAAAAGTTACGTAACCACTCGCATGGGGTCACCGCTCAAGAGAGCAGAGATGCATTATTCCGCTCCCGTGACTTAATTGTTACTAAAATACAATCTTTGACATGAGTTAGGAAGCTAGCGGGGGCACGGGGAAAAAGGGAACACGGCAAGTACTTTTTTTTTAAACGTGAAAGTGCTTTGACCCCGTGCGAGTAATTAAGGGTTAAAAAACTAAATTTCTGCTAGGAAATGAAACTAATTTATCAGCTGCTACTGGAAAAAGTTACATGGAAATACTGGTATGATAAAAGCTATGATATATGTCTAAAATAATTAGAATATAAATTAACACTTTATATTACGGAATAACCTTAAGAAAGTAAGGAAAAATAAATTATTAGTAATAACATGGCAACAACGAAATTTTAATTTAAAATACTGGTAAAGTTGAGGTTATTTAATCCGTTTCATGCAAATTAGACAAATACTTTAATTCTGTTAAAGTTCTTGTGTTCAAAAGTAAAATAATGAGCATGGGAAAATCGTTACTCTTTGTCGAAACCCCTGAGGTTAAAGTTAGAGGGTAGATATATTTATTTATTCTGAAGAAATGGTGAACTTAACGTTTTAAAAATATTAACATTGTATTCTTTATAATGAACACACAAATTATTTATTGAAAATATACACTCCTTGTCGGTATTCTACCCGCAAAAGGGATTTTTATTGCTTTAACTTTAGATCAAGATATAACCTCGATGTAACGGATTAATTCAGCTGAGAGGATGAGCGTTCAAGTCAAAAGTCTGTTATATTATTTTAATGTCGGTTTTCCGTAAGCGTATAATTCTTTACTATTATTATATTGAATATATGCGTAATACTTTAGTAAGTTTAACTGTTATTACTTATGTAAATACGTTTGTGTGGTTAAAAAAAAGTAGGTACATATGTCCAACTGTAAATGGTTGCGGATATTTTATACGAACCGTATGTTTTTCCGAGGGACGATTCTCGACGTTTCGTTGAATTTTTAACAACCTTAACTCTTTAATAGGTACATATGCATGAAAAGTTTTTATTTCACAGAAAGGGTTTCTATATGTATATAATTACTAAGTTCTCGTCATACTTTTGAGACTAAACATAGAGATTTACAAATTGTTAATATGTAAATTAATACAGTATTTTCCAAAATACGGCCTATGCGCTAAAATATGATAAAAAACTAACCCATAAAAACCAAGTTTTTATTATACTCCCTTTCTCATTTACTAGTGGAAACTGGTTTGGCGCTTAATCTACGCGTTGGGCTTCGGTCGGGCGAGTATTAAAAAATTTCCAAAAATCCAAAATTATACTATAATCAGGTTTAGTGTCTACCAGATGCGTAGCAGTCTCTTCATACAACTGAGTAAGTTGTATGAAAAAACCATCAAAAATTTGAAAAATCCAAAATTATACTACAATTTTTTTTTAACGAAAATTTGATAGATCTTCTTGATCGTCGCCACGAGTCTGCTTACAATGTTTCAGCTCGATTGGATCACGGGAAAAGGGTTAAAAATCGATCCAAAGTTTTTTCATCAAGAAAACAAGTAAGCAGACGCCACAAGAAAGGAAGTAAAAATAACAGTAAATTATTAACGAAAATTAACATATTATTTATATTTTAAGCAAACCTTGGTAAAAACATCTTAAAATAACAGGGAGATTTTGGTATAGAAAAATTGCTAAAACAGTAATTTGAAATTCTCTAGGCGTGGTTGCAGTGGCATGCGGTTGCGTGGGAATGAAAGATCAAACCAAAATGAAATTACAAAAAAAAAAAACAACATATACATCTTTACAAACTTCGTCATATCAAATATTCAGGGCGTGACCACCATGCAAAATATGCGAATCACAATTTTTTTTAACTATTCAGTTCAAAACAAAAGTTTTAAACGTGCGTGGGGGCACGCGGCACCAGGAATGCGGAAAACATAATTTCAACGGAATTTTTGCAAGGTTTCCTGCAGGCCACAATGTGATTAACAAGACTGACTTATTTATAGAAAAAAATACAATTAACTCGAGTTTAGCCACGCTAGTTTTATATTATATTGAAAAAAGTTTTCGGAAAATTCCCCCGGTCCTGGCAACTCCAAACGGCCATCAACGGCAATAAACAGTGGATAAGGTTCGACAGGAAGTCGCGCCAGCAACAAGCCAATCCTGCTTCCTTACTGTCATGAGGCACACGCATCGCATCGGTTTTCTCTATATAATGCAGTTTGTAAGAATTCTCAAATGATAGATTAAGGGGTTATATACAGTTAGAATTTTCAAAAAATTGTTTTTTTTTTACATTTCGTAATGTACACATATTTAAGTAAACACACAGAAAATTTCAAGTCAATCCGGCGATTATTTTCAAAGTTACGCGCATATTTGTAATAACATAACTAAAATGTAAAAATAACTAACATAAGATCGGTGACAAAGATTTCTCGGAAACGGCCCAACCGATCAGTCTCAAATTTTAACACAAGCTTATTAAGTATATTTTTTAGTAATTAATCGAAGGTTTTTCTCGCCGATAAGTATATATTTTTTTATAAACAATTTAAGGCCAAAATTTTAGTGAAAAATCGATTTTTTTTTGAGAAGTAGCAATTTTGGCAAAAAGAAATATTTTGCTTATTCCTTCGATTAATTACAAGATAATACAATACTTTGAAGAAATCCGTTTGGTTTTTTTCATTTTCGATGATCTAGTCCAGAGATATCGTTGTCACCGTAAAATGCCTTTTTTGAGAGGAGCTCCTGGAGATCAGCTATAGCAGCTTTCAAAATTATTATTTTACTAATACAAAAATGTTAAAATACAGTTAAAAGTAACCATAATATGTGTACAAATTTTCACATCAATAAATTTAAAAGTCTTCTCAGAAAAAATTCTTGAAAAATTCCTTTTTTGGGCCTCCTGACTGTATATAACCCCATAAATCATAAAATATGTGAAATATTTAAGTAGAATATTAATGTGAAATACGTTGTGTAATTCAACCGTAAATACAACCGTAGAACCATAAATACGAATGCCTTATTTAAAGAAATCTATGACATCACCCCGATATTCTTTCACTGATTTTGTGCAGGCGTGCAGTGCAGGTGAAGTGCAGGCGGCATGTCAAAATAATCTATAACACGCCCGATACATGCAAACCTTCATCTGAGTTATACGAAACGAGGTAAAAAAAATAAGTATCAATTTTTTTGTCTAAAATATTTATTTTTTATTTAAAATAGCCAAATTTCATGAATGACCAATTAAATTTTTAAAAAAGCCACTCCTATTCTTAAAAAATTTACAATTAATTGTGATATTAAGGTAATTTTCATTTTTTTCATATTTACATTAATATTTGTTGTGGTTACAGTCAGACACTTGAACTATTTAAAACAAATAATCAAAAATCGGTTTTCGCATACAAAAATTATCATTTTAATGTTTAGTTTTACATCATTCTGATGAATAAAATAGTATTTTTCGAAATAAGTTGGTATAAATAAATAAATTCAACGAGTCAAAAGCAAAGTTGATTATTTATTTGAATAAAGTGAATAACCATAATTTGTATTAAGTATATTAAAAATATTTATTTATCGTATATTCCGGATTCCATTCACTCCAACTGCACTCAGGTATTATTACAATAAAATATATTTCAGCGGAGGAAACAATTAGGACACCGAGAAGTGCTTTTCTTGGGTTGTTATTACGCTATTGCTATCCAACCAAAATGTTCATCCATAGTTATTATTAAGGGTCTACGCAAAACAATGGCACCGCCCTCCCTTAAACCCCAAACTCAAAATATAACTAAATCTAAATCCTGGACAACGATACTTAGCTAGTATTTACATAATGTAATAACAATATAATAACCTATTAAATGTAATAACAAAATAATTTTACGGCAACATTATTACTATTAATAAAAAGAAAACATTTTGTATAAAACCATTTCATTGAATATGTTTCGGTCAATGGTCATTTCATCGGGACACGACGTAAACTTAAATTAAAAATGATAGTATAGCCATTAAGAACAGCAAAAATAAATATAAGTGAATTAGTAACTAATTAGGAACTAATACGAAAGCAAATTAAAAAGATTAATTATTATTAATAATAATAATAATAATAAGACAAGATATTTGCAAAAAGGATTTGGTTATTTGTAATATTCAATTTGCTATTAACATATTAAAGTATAATTCAATTCCCTTCTTTTAATTTGATTTATTTTTTGTTTTTGTTAATGTAAATACTTTTAAATTTAATTTAGGTATACGTTGCATCTTGAAATGCATCCAATGAAGGGACCATTGGTCCTGAAACATGTTGATTATTCGATAAATAGTGGTTTTAAACAAAGTGTTTTCTTTTTATTAATTAAATATACGCTGGATAAGTTAAGTGAATTTGTGAAAGCGTTTATATTTAACGAAAGTATTATAAAATGACATATCAGACATCAGTAAAAAAACAGCAAACAATCAAGCAAATATTTAAAAAATCCAACTCGCATATCCAGCTAGCTATACAAAAACACCCACGTAAAAAAAACAACAACAAAATTAACGGACCGCAAAATATAAGAAAAGCAAAAAAAAAACAATCCAAATGGACACATCAATCGGAAACAGTCCATTCCAATATTCTCTAGGTTAAAAATAACACAAAGTAAGCAGACAAATTCAAGAAAAGAAAGTGTGCACAAATATTGTTGAAAATAAAGAAATAAATAATATTTAAGCGTCTATAATACGACAAAGATATTGAATATCGCTATTTATAATGTAACTTTTTATTAAGCATTAATCTATATTTATTTTTACGTTCTCTGTTTTCATTATAGGTAAAACGTACATATGTATATTTCTCATTGTCTCGCATCGTATCTAGCGTTTCACTTCCGTAGGTAAATCGTTTTTGCTCACCAACACGGAAAAGCACTGACTGATATAACACAGTAGAAAACTAGTATAACAGTAGACAGGGCAATGGATGGAGTGTTTACTTTTGTAGCAAAATCCTCGGAAAATTTATGCTTTAACTTCACGTGTTCAATGTCAAATTAAATATATAAATACTAATGTTACGAAAAAGATCAAATAAATAAAAAATAATTATATTATTTATATTTAATATAAAAAAAATATTAACATAAAAATAAAACAATAATGACACGGTAAATATGACATATTAATATTCACACAACTATATTTTAAAACCAACTAAAACTCTCATGTTATGAATTATGGGATTTACTTAGTGTTACCCTGGAATAAAAATCAAACCCCCGACCACCAACAAGATTAATAGGCAAGTGTCTTATTATCTAGATTATCAAAATATCCATATTTATGATTTATATGAATTTATTCATTCATTTTACACTTTCCCGATACTAGTGGCTGATGAACAAGTATTATGAACAAAATAAATTACAGTAGCGAGCATAGAAATGTGTCCATTCTTAAATAAATTCAAAACATTAGTTTTTTGTAATACGTCAGATTTTGTAAAAGTTTATTGATTTCATTATTATTTGACTTCAAATTATCAAGCAACAATCTTTAAAATGAAAAAATAACAAATATACCTTTTAAACGCACCTAAAAGAACTTACGTTTTTTTTTAGTATTTTTTTTACTTTTTTTGAAAAATAATAAGCACAATAATTTTTTTTTCTCCAATTATTTTTCAATTTTAAAATTTACGTATTTCACAATTAGCTAAAAAAAAATATATAGTATTTTGTTGGTCTTCCTTAATTTTCTACCATGGCTTCAAAACATCTTGGCATGGAAATTACCAAATTTTGGAGATAACCGTCTAAAATTTTCTCATACAATCCATTTTCAATAATTTCTGTTAACACAATTGGTTTCAATGTTGATCTTCAGCGAAAGATGTCTCTTTTTGTTTCCGGTAACTTTTCTTTGCAGCAGACATATAGAATCCTTATTTTTAAAATAAAATTAAGCACTGAAGTCAAACTGCATCCAATTTGCCGAGCTCTGGGACTCATTTTTAACGATATTGAATTATTTTGTAATAAACTCAGTTGCTTAAATTATGCTATCCTTCACAAATAATATAAATACAAAATGCTAACACGTTGAATGTTACGACTGAACTGGTCTCTATGTCTTAGCACAGTATAGTAAAGCATATGCAATGTCTTAGCACAGTATAGTAAAGCATGTGCTTTACTATACTGTGGTCTTCTTAGGTAGAAAAAATAAAGGGTTCTTAGAACCAATTTATACCTACAATAAGGGTGGAAACATTTCTGTGTTCGCTACTGTACTATGGGCGAAACGTCAAAAGTTGCGGAGATTAGCGATACCAAGTTATCATTTTACTAAAATATTTTTGACATATGTTTTGTAAAACGTTAGACCGTCATGACACGTAATTTATATCGATTGTTAAAAGCTCATTCAATTTGTTTAGAGTCAATAAAATATTTAAAACCTTTAAGAAATTTGAAAAATATTTTATTTGTGAGGTTTTTATCATTTTATTTATAACTTGTATAAAAGCAAATGAATTTTTAATATTTTATTTAAGTTCTACTGTAGCGATAGTCCAACGTTTAACAGAAAGTATATGAGAAACAATAAAAAAATGCTAAATTTGATGTCGCTTATCTCCGTAGCTGTCGACATTTCACCCAAAGTGTAAAGAATAATTTCTATTCAAAACTGAACGAAGAAGATTTTCCCCAAGATTTTACAAGTAGCTACGGGACACCCTGTATTTGCATTACTCGTGTAAGTTTCTAGGAATCCATGCGCATTGTATCTGTGCGGTAGTTGCAATATTATTTTCATTCTCCTCAATTGTATATAATTTTTAATGACAAAAGTTTACATATGTGTATTATTTTTATTTATTTAGATCGAAATAACGTGTCGTCAATTTTATAAAAAGGTCTCTTTTGACAACCGCCCATAAACCTTTAGAGTTACACACAGTACATGCTTCACATTACGAGAGAGTAAAACACATTTCGCTATCACTGTACCAGATGTAAAGCGCCTGAAAAAATGTCACCTGACGAAAGATTTATTCGACAATAAACTGCGGACAGCGGCGTTGTTCAATTAGACCGTCGGAAAATTTTATTCCGCATTCGTTATGTTAAAATTAACGCGCACGATTCGCGTAAGGATTCCATCCGTGATGCTTCGTGCCTCACAAGTCAACACCACCTTAAGGGGGAATACCTACCTACGAAGCGCGAAAAAAGGCAATTTTTGTGATTTTTTTTCCGGAAAATCTATATATATTGGTATCATTTCTACATGAAAGTACATACTTTTAAGATTGTGTTAAATTTTTTTTTAAAAATATTTTACATTGGTGGAAAATTTTTGGGTTCTGTCCAATAAAAAAAAAACAAAAAGATTATCAAAATTGACACTATATTTTAGTTTTTCATGGTTTTTTGAAAATACATATAGATTTTTGACAAAATAGCGGGCGATTGAATTTAAAACAGCGTTTTTAAGGAAAAATTCAGTTTATTATGCCGATAAAAAAAATTAATTCACTAAAAAAAATCTACGACGAAGACTAGACAATTATAATT
Organism: Agrypnia vestita; assembly: GCA_016648135.1. NCBI lineage: Eukaryota > Metazoa > Arthropoda > Insecta > Trichoptera > Phryganeidae > Agrypnia > Agrypnia vestita. Next base: position 23,310 of record JADDOH010023023.1, on the reverse strand, counting down.
ATGTATAAAATAATCACTAGAAATTTCAAGTCGATCGGGTCAGTGGTTGCCGAGATATTTTGGTCACCGATTTTTAAAAAAGGTTTCGAATAGAACGCGTTCGAAAATTGAGCAATGAATAAATCGCGAAATTTTTCAACTTATAAAAAATCATCGATTCCAAGTCTATAATACAAGTCCTCCACCTTGCTTCGAGTTCCCATATCATCGAGCATTCTTCATACACATAATAGAAACAGGTCTTACGTTTTTATTATGAAAGAGCCCGACTGGCAGCTAGCTGCGTGTATCGCGGCACAGTGTGGCGCGGTGCGTAATCAACAAAGAGGTGCCATATTACCAGCTATAACATTGTTATTTTTTAATTTTTGCTTGAAATTTTCAACAGGCATTCTTCAGACTTCAAGCTTAAAGAATATGCAAAAAATTAAAAATCGTTTTTCTCGGAATGTCTAGGTAGGTATTCCCCTTAATAAGAAGAGCTCTTGACGAATTTCACTTCGAAAAATTTGTGACACGATTTAATCAGCCGTGATTCACAAAATAAATTAATGTCACAAAAAAGTGCAACGTTTAATTAAAATGCCGAAATTCAAGCGTGTAATAAAAAGATTATTAATTTACGGTAAACGGCTTTTCTATTAGGACGTCAATTTGCATGTAATTGAATTGGCAAATAAATGAATACATTTCCCACAAAATTGAGCGCTTGTATAATTCGAAAATTAATTGATTCATTTTCATAAAATCTTGGGGGCACATGCACCATTCATAAATGTGGATTATAAAAAACTGCCAACCATAAAAAAGTTATATGTTTTTTATGAATTATAAAAAAAACATTAGATATACAGGATGCCTCGAAGCTAGTAGCAAAAACTTCGGAGGAGTCGTCATCATTCAATTTTTGATCAAATATAATTCTTTGTACTTATGGTGAAATAGACTAAGAGCCTGCTACCGCCAGACTTACGTTATAGTATCAAAACTGAAATATTTTCTGAAGTTGTATGCCATAGTAGGTAAGGTTTGGATATTATGACATTTTGATTCGAGGGAGTTTGGCAGATAAAAGGTAATACAGGTACAAAAAACTGTGTAAGTAAAATGTAAAAATAACAAATCTGATTTTTGAATATGTTCAACGGGACAGTACTACACACTCATATGGATCATTGTTAGACGCTTTTCGCGGGTCATTTATTTCGCCACACACTTTGAAGCACTATAAATAATCATGTCATGTATGTATAGTAACAAATCTGAATTTTATATATTTTTTCCGGGCCATTATTTAACAATATTACCCCATACCTTATATTTTAACTTTTTCTTACACATTTTTTTATACCTGTATTACCTGTTATCTGCCAAAATGCCCCAAACTCAAATGTCATAATATCCAAACCATCTTAAGTACTATAAGTATAGATCTTCAGAAAATATTTCAAGTTTGATACTATAACTTAAGTCTGGCGGTCGCTAGCTCCTATTCTGAAATGTAACGTAATGACAGTAACGGAGATAAGCGACATCAAAGTTAGCTTTTTTCAACATTTTTGACTTATTTTCTGTAAAACAGCGGACTACCACTACAGTGACTTAAATATTATGGAATATCAAAAATATATGGTTGTACAAAGTAAACACACATACAACTTCCAAAAATTTGATAGATCTGGTAGACAATAATGTGAGGAATCAAGAATCAATCTAAATATTTTACGTTCAACAACTTGTATAATATACATATATATATGAAAAGTATTGAAAAGAGGTGCTATACAGGGTTATTTGGAAAACATTAATAACCTCCCAGGACTATATTCCTGTCTTAATTATGAGTTGAAAATGTTGAAGCAACCGTGACCTAATATAAATAGTCATGGATATATGCGACATCAAAGATTGCATTTTTTCTTCAATATTTCTAAATTATTTTTTGTAGAACTTTGGACTATCATTACAGTAACTTATATCGAATATGAAAAATTCATTCCCTTTAATACAAGTCGAATAAAATACCGATTCTGATTGGAAAACATTCCAAATGGAATTATTTCAAGGTTTTTAGTTTTTATTATTTTATTTAACTTTTATCGAAACGAATGAATTTTTCGTAATTGATATAAGTTACTGTAATGATACTTCAACGTTATGTAAAAAAATAGTCAGAAATATTGAAAAAAATGCAAACTTTGATAATGCATTACTCCATGACTGATATTAGGTCATGGCTGCTTTTCGAACATGAACATTTTCGATTCATAATCAAAGCAGGAATTTAGTCCTTCGAGGTTATTAATGTTTTCCAAATATCGCCCAAAAATTTCCAAAAATTCCAAATATCAAATTCCAAAAATCCCAAAACAAGCATACAAAACCTAAATATTCGCAAAGTTCATAATTTTTTTAAATCTATAAATAAGCATTAGAAGGTAGCTATGAAAAAAAACTTACTTGGTGAATCTTCTGCGGCGACCGGCGAATACTGGTGTCCTGAAAAGAAATTAAAAAGTTAAATACGAACAATAAATGTAATATTTCAGAATATATTCACGTGTTAGTCATATTTGTGGGTTGGTAAATTTGCGAGGACGAATTCGATGTCAAACTTTTTACATAGCCGCCAAAATACGACGAAAATAAAATTTATTTTAGAAGTCCGGAGAGAGTGAGAGAGGGCGATAACAAGTAATCCCATCACGACTTCGATGGAAAAATTTCCAGCAAACAAATATTTTCGTTTGTCAAATGAAAGCTATCGAGTTTTCTCGGAGTGATTTCATAAAAACAGACAGGGATATTTCTAGACCCCTGCGTAATCAATATGAAGTGATCCCGAGAATTTGAAGTGCGCACTTTACATTGGTTTATTGGAGTACTTCGTCAGTCAAAAGATATACAAGATGATGGAAACGGGAAATATAACATTTCGCGACTGATGTATATCTGATGTGAATAAATAAGAGTAATATATAAAACACGTCAATATTATAATATTTATTCAGTTAATAAATTTCCATACAAGCCGTGCGATGAATGTCATAGCAGAATTTTTTTAAACGACATTTTTAAATGTACGCTCTGAGAACATAATTATTGGATGTAACCACTGCGGGATTATTGTTTAACTAAGATAAATTATATATGTCTCACAGAGACGAAGATATTTACATAAGAAACGTGTATGGAAGTCTTTTGCACGATGGTCCAGGGTGTGACGTGGCTTAAGTGATCAATCTACATGATGCAACGTTCACCAAATCCATTGTAAATAAGGACATCCACACATCGAATTTTTTAAAATTTTATATGTATATACAGAGCGTAACAGAAATATTACACAATACTTTACAGGTAGATTCCTGCCTTGATTATGAGTCGAAAATGTTCAAGCAACCATGACCTTATATCAATAGTTATGAAGTTCTGCAATAATTAAAAAATATATTTACAAAACATTGAAGTATCATTACAGTAACTTATATCGATTACGAAAAATTCATTTGTTTCAATAAAAGTTAAATAAAATAATAATAACCCTGAAAAAATCCAACTGGAATGTTTTTCGACAGACAGACAATGAAATTATTATGTTTGTTAAGCGAAACGCGTCAAACAAAATTAAACAGGTGTAGCAATCTTCTATTTTATTTCAGTACGAGAAGGCGTGTGGGTCATTCTCTTTTTTGTTGTAGTTGAACTGTCACTGTCCATTTTCGTGACGTAGTGGTATTTAAAAATGTTAATTTTTGTTTTCTTTAATAATATAGGATTGATGATACCTTCTCATAATAATACGATATTAAAAGTTTTAGAAACTGTAAAGAAATGAGGTTTTAATCGTATTTAAAAAATAATAAAAAATACATGTCGGGATTTCGTACCAAACAATTCAATAAAAAAGAGAATAACCCGCGTATCAAGAACTCATAAACTAGATAATAAGAATAAACTTTTATTAAGAATTAACACAATTAAACATAATTATAAATCAAACAACTGTCCAACACCCAAAACGCCATCATTCTTACATAAATAAAATAACGATGATGCTATCGGTGACAATGGTAATGAAAATATACATTTTAAATTTTGTAGGTATAACATGAAGAAATGTTTAAAAGGATAGCGGAGTAAGCATTATTTTCCCTGTAAAATTGCGGGCTTTTATTGCCGGCGATACACAATGGGGCAGGAACGGGCGTTAGGAAAGAAGAGAAAGGTCCGGAAAATTTATCTGATGAAATTTATTGAGCGGCCTCAAATCGGGAACGGACAGTGCTGGAGAACAATCTCTTCATAGACGATAAAACTGGATAATCGCCCAGTCTCCGGGCTGCGGAGTCTGGGGGCAAATACAGAAGAGTGCTTTGGAAGTTGGAGAGGGCTCTGCGGCAAATCTAGGGTAGGTTTAAAATAATCCCGACTAATTCGATTACTTTAAAATGTATATTTACATACGCTGTGGGCGTAATAACGTCCAGGACGATGTTTTCCTCTTCCATTCACTCTAGGCTCGTGCTCTTCTAATATTTAAGGACTCGCTGTGACCCGTCAAAGATGACGGAACATTGGTTCGCGTTTTGCAAAGCCCTCGTATGCATTTATGGTGTCATTTTGGCGGTCCGCGGAATGGCGGCCGTAGAAACACGCGTGTAGCGGCTGGTTCGGATTTGGTGGCCAAGAGTTCAAGTCCCATCAAGTTTAATTTGATTTTTGTTATTTTATTTTATTATTTTATTTTTAAAAAATTGTTTCGAAAAAAAAATTGAAAAAATTTGGGAAAAAAATCGAAAAATGTTTTTTCGAAAACAAAAATGTTATAAAAATTTTTTTTTCGAAAACTTTTTTTGGGACGGACGTACGGACAGAGACAGACAATGAAATTATTATAACTGAGATTCAAATTTAAACACATTGTCACGGTATGGCAAGCAGAAGGAATAGCGTACCATTCGAATCCTTTGTAATACGTCACAACACTACCGTAGGGTCAAGCACAGTCTACAATTATCTAAAACCTTCGGGAAACGTCTACAAATGACTGGAACAACCGAGAAGCGACGAGAACCTTCTATCAAACACTAGAATAATCAAGAAACTACGAAAATATCAGCATTTGGGTATAATTACGGAACTACACCGCGGCGAGTTCAGTTGTCGTGTTTGATAGTTCGTTCAGTGCGAAGTCGACCGCAAACCGCGAGACGACGCCCGGTGTGGCTAGTCGAGAGATAATCGAAGCGATAAATAGATAGCGAAAAAGAAGAAGCTTAATACGTGAATTGGACGGAATGCTCTTGTGAATGTTAAATAGGTGTTACCCAGCGATAATAGAGTGTTCATAAACGAGTCATATTGCGATATAGTGTAGATTAAAGAAAAACGTTAAGTTAAATTGGGGTTAAGTGACTTTGTACATTGAGTAAATAATAAATCATTAATTAATAATCCCTTATTAATTTCTACAATTTTCACTCATTCCTCCCATAGCCACGACATATAGTGATAAAATCAAAATACTCGATATGTCATAAAAAATTCTAAATATATGCACGTAGAATTCGTGCTATAATACAGGTACTGACTGCACGCGCCTGCCTTTTCATTAATTTACGGACTCTCGACGGACTTCTCGAACTCGAAATTAGGAGAGTTGATAAGAAGTATTCGTTATTTTCACGGTACAAGATCAATTGTAGGTACCTATATATTTTTAGCAAATATTTTTATTTTATTTAAAGGTCCAAATATTGAATCCATAATATATTGGTATTTTCAAGAAAGATAATTAATACGTGGATTATAAAAACAAAGTCAAATATCCAAAAAAAATTTAATACAGTCATCGAGAATTACTAATTTTTAAATTATAATGTACTGAATTCTATATTTGGATATTTTTACCTTTGCGTTTATACCTCACATATGTAATGTATTACATTTAATTGCGGCTTAATCGGCCGTCCTGTCTATTGGTAAGTGGCGGTTCACGGATCGAGTTCCGCCGATATCTTTTAATAAATAGTTTTTATTTTTGCGATTACTGGGAGATATAAAAATATTTAAAATCGTAAATGCAAGATTATTAAGTATATTATTGAAATAGTAATTAAATACAATTATATAACAACGAAATAAGGATCTTGATATATAGCCTTTCCTAAATATTTCAAGTTTAAATTGATATTTTTTTTGTTTCTCTCAATTTCATGAATAAATGTAACGTCAAATGCTCGGGAATCGTTGAACAATATCCCAGGAGAGCATGGAAACAACAATTCACAATAATTGCCAGCTGAATCAGCCGAATAATTTTCCAATGAATAATTTAAACATAGATAAATTAATGAACTGACACCTCAGGACGCAGCTGTCAAACAAGCGAAAGGATGTCTGAAGCCAGTCAAAACAACGCGAGGGTCCTTCTGCGGACGGTTGACAGTTGACAGAGGACACCTGTCTAAACACACAGAGGGCCAGGATGCTGAATGCTTCACTGCAACTCCTTTGCTTTTAACTAACGGGTAGAGAAATACACTAAGTAACCAACCCTTTGAGAATCAAAATACTTTGTTTTTCTACGCAAAACGTATTTTTAAATTAGTTAAATTCATTAGTAAACAATGTTTATCGCAAAAATATTTTAGTGGAGACAAACCCGGAGTTTTCTCTTGCTGAAAAGCTTAACCAATACGCTAACGTTACGAGGAATTTTAGAATTATATACATATATACTCGTATATGTAGTATTTTTTCAAAATACATGTTTCCATTTTTAAAAGCAATCAACTTTACATTTGGGTACCATTGCTGTAAATATACCATTTTGACACGGGATCGTGGCTGTGTGAAGCAAATAAAACACTGGAAATCAATTAGGATTTATTAATTAATTTAATTCACTGGATACGAATTTGATCGGAGCATCATTTTTAAATTTACGCCAATTTCGTAATTCGCACTAATCATCACTATAATATTCGCTGAACTTTTGTCTATAGCCAGATCGTTCCGTTCACTTTCGCACTTAAGTGCTCTCTGGACTTGCCTCTGGTAAATTCGCTTTTGTACGGTCGCCTCTATGTCGCTTTGTCAAACAACTCGGAATTCCGTGTATCGCTTATATGAAATATGTCGGTTTCGCGATACATCGAGAATTTTCGACCGGTTTCTCCATATTTCTAGTGATTATGGTTTCTTCGAGAATAGTTATTCTAGATTCATGTAGAATTTTAGAGAGACAATGTGTAGTTACCATTATTTTAGACTCTCGTGACAATATATTAGTGATGCTATTTTAATAGGTTACAACAATAACCGTTGTCTGTGTTGATGATTTATAACTGATATTTTTTGCAATTTGACGGGCAACCATCGATACTAGACAACAAATCTCTCATAACAGTAGCATGCATAACTGGTTAAAAAAACGGTTTGAGTGCAACGTATCACGTAATTTCATTGTATTTCTATAGTGCTCAATTAACAATATTTGCGTATTTGTTATTTGTTAAAATAAAATCTGATTTTCCGAACAAAAATGAACCATAATTCATATATTATAGGATATAAAAGCAAAGGCGGCAATATCAAAAAAAAAATTAATGCAGTCATCGAGGATTATTAATTTAGAATGTACTAAACTCGAGATTTTATAGGAAATATAGCCTATAAATTTAAAGTGAACATGATTTTGGAAGAGACGAAAACACAAAATCTAAGTTTAGTACATTATAAATTAGTAATCCTCGGTGACTACATTCAGGACATTTTCTGAATTTTTTCGATATTTCTGCCTTTGCTTTTATATCCCACATAATAATTACTAAAACATTTTTCATTCAGGATCCTAGAGCGCAACTGAACAAAATTTCAATTTAACTGACAGAACATTATGAGATACATATTGTATTTTGATTTCTTGATAATTACGTAATTATGTTTAGTACATAACGATTATCTAAAGATACTGGATGTGTGCCCCAGGATACTAAAAAGTAACAAAGTAAAATTTGGTATAGAGAACAGGTAGATAGGCATTCAGTTTTATATACAGGGTGTAACAGAGCTAGCCCACAAACTTTACCTGCCTGCATTACGAATCAAAAATGTTCAAGCAACCATATCCTAATATGAGTAGTTATAAAGATAAGCGACATCAAAGTTTTAATTTAATTTTCTATATAGGTATTGGAAAATTATTTAATAATAATAAACTATATTAAAAATTCAATTGCTTTAAGAGGTTACGCTACCTTGGCGTTCGGAAAAATAGTTATAATTTTTTTTAACGCAGTCACTAAATTAAATAAAATAATCTTTATTTTACACACATCGGTATATAGTATTATGATTAATATTCAATGATAAAAATTGAAAACAATAAAAAAAATGGCGAAGTATGAGCCGACAAGTAGAGCCCTGTTTTAAATCATCACCTCGCTGATGGTGTACATGATTTCTCTGCTAGGCATTATCTAAAACACAAAACCAATATATTTTTCTTGTTTAGAAGGGTAATTTATAGTTATCTTGTAAAATACGGAATAATTTATTTTTTTGTAGAAATGACAGGTGATTGAAAAAAAAGCTCAAATTTTCCTTGAAATTCTGAGTTTAAAAAATTTATAACATTTTAACATGACACCCAATCAAAAAAATCCTACTTCACACTTTAGAAAATATTATGAAAAATAACTGTTGTAAATTTCAACCAAATCTGTAGAGTATATCGAGGGATATCGTGTAAGCCGTTTTGAAAAAAGTAAATTCGAGAAAGACACGAAAAAAACACTACGTCAGCGACTTAAAATCGATTTTTTTTAATTACCTTTAATCTGCGATTCCTGGACCATACATGAGGTATTCTTCTATTGTTGCTGTGATGTCCTCTCATTCCTTTTGAAGTACTCTTTTCAATTTACTGGCCTAATTAGTCTCCTGTTGAGCTCTTATGTTGGCTTTGGCCAAATCTGATGCGCTCATTGTTAATTACTATAACTTCACTAATATTGGGAAATTTTGAATAATTTAACGCATTAAATTTTCGTATATACGATTCAATTAGCCAAAAAATTTTTTTTGAGAATTTCAGGTGGCGTAACTTAACTCTTAACACAAACCAAATAAAATGATTAAAAATTAGAACAGAATATTTCCCCAAACCTTCCACATACAGGCAGAATTACGAGAAGCCGCACGTAAGGGCATAAACTGCGACAAAATTATATGGATTTAAATTTAATTCGCCTGAAGTGTCGGCCTTAAAATACGTACTTTCACGGTCGTTTAGGAGCGAGACTTCAGTGACAACTGACCCGTGACCCTCAACTGATAACGAGACACCCGAGATGATTTACCTCCCACATATTAACCGGTGAGAATCTTAAATTCGTCGTATATTATACACATACAGTTTTACAGATAACTTGCCCTTTATATAATTGTCTTACAGCACGCCTTCTGACAGAATGTGTGTATTCAAATGCCCCCATTATTACACACACAAGTCTATCTTTTCATCGTGAATTCGCTCTTCAAACTATCAGAGAAAACTTTTCTTAATCAAATTAAGAAGTTTGCTTTGTGTAATAATACATCCCACGGCTTCTAGGGGTTAAATGTTATTCTAGGCTTAGTTAAATTTACGCGCGCCTCAAGAGGAAGTAGTGCACCGTGTAATTACTTCAGCAAAGAGTGTCTGCTGCAGGTGCACTCGTGGATGCTGCATTAATAGTGCAACGAGTGCATGCAGTGCGCGTAAACACGGACAAAATAAATGCGAACGGAGATTGTGAAGGGCCTACCGTAAAATGAGTTAGGCGCCCACACTCCCATCTGCCTGACGCGACAATTTTCACAATGTTGTATCGCATTTTTTCCCAGGATAAAAGAGTATCATAATATTTTGATTGATGAGTGTTTCATAACAATTCTTTATTTGAGGGGTGTAAAAACAAAAGTTAAGTACAAAAAAATAAAAAAAATGTTTTGAGTGCAGTCACCGAGGATTGCTAATTGAAAATGTACTGAATTCGAGATTTTATACGAAGTTTAGCTCCATCCTTTCCAAAAAATTATTTCCCCAAGTCACTATTAAGATCAAACACATACAGTAATATCCTCTTAGTGTAAAAAGCAAAGGCATCAATATTCACTTCAACCAAACAAATCCCAAGGACGTGTCTTGTGACAAAATGGCCGCTTCGTATTAAACTGAGAGATGATGTCGATTTTAGATTGAAACATTATAGCAAACATCCAATTATGTAGCAACAGCAGTGTCCAATATTTGATAGCAAAAACAACAATATCCATATTTAAAACAAACATACATTTAATATAATTAATAAAAATGTACTTTGTCTTCACCACTTATATATTGAAAAATATGTACGTGTTTCAGAGCCCATGGCCCCTTCGTCAGGATACAATGTATGCAAAAAAAAAATTAAAAATCATAAATCGACGTAAAGACAATCAAAATATAAAAATTAAATCTGAAAAATGAATAATAATTAAGTGCCTCCTAATATGAAAACAAATTTAAAAGATTACTTTTTATAAAAAGGATCTGGTTATTTATAACATTCAATGTACTATTAACACATTTTTTTATTTCCAAAATTCTAATTTATCAAACTGTAATTCTGTATAATTTGTAAGTAAAATTTGTGAACCCCAAATAATACATATGTAACATCATTAAACATATGTATGTATGCATGCAGTTAATGTATTACACCACATTAAATAAATATTTCAGATGAAAATCATGAATGTAGGTGTCTAAATAAAATTTCATGCTACTGTTTGAAATAAGCTTGTTGATAAATTCAAAAACTTAATTCATAAAAATACCCGCTGTGCTATCTTATCAATATTCTATAACGGAAGACAAAATGCCGTCATTAATAATTACATACAACAAATACACGAGTAATTTGTTACGAGTAAATAGTTCATCAAAATAATCATACCCTGAAACGCGCTCCGATTTATCTCCTGATACAACTGATTAGGGCTAGTCAAAGCGAATAATTATGTATCAATACTAGACATACGAAATCAAAGACTAATTGCAAAACAAACAACGTAATAATTACATAGATAAGGTACACTAAAGCGCAGAATTAAGCTTGTCATATTTAATTAATGAAATACTATTTACGTTGTAATAATCCAAAAGACAATAATTGAATAATATGGTAAATACTATTGGAGGACCATTGTATAAATTTAAATAAACCAAATTGGAATTCCCAACCTTTCGACAATATTATAAATTATTCCCGAATTTAAATTGTTCGAACTACATGATAATGTGTATATTGTCTGCTTTAAATTCAACATGAATAACTATTCAGTGGTTGCACAACAAATATTGAGATTCATTTATCAAAATATTTATTTTAATAAATAGAGTGGGAATACAATAGAAATTGGATTAATATAAAGGAATTTTACTGAATTTTTTCAAATACATATCTATATCTATTGTGAGTAAAAAGGCGAAAAAAGAAATACTCATTCCAACAATTTTAATGTTATTTTCAAGAGGAGTGAAAAAATACTAAATATTTTCAATGGTATTCCTCAAAATTTTGCGCTTAAACACCTGCAAATTCAGACAGTCAACAGAGCTCACGATCCAGGTTCATTTCCATATATCAATAGTGGTCTAACAAGGGTCTTGTTCATATAGACGATCTTTGATTTAAGTTAGTTATATGTAGATGATTTTGTTATATGTAGGTGCTTTCGGATACCGAAGTAATTAATATCTGTCACCCAATAGAATTCTTTGAAAGAACAAGCAGATTATTACTGTTTCTGTTACTGTTTCTATTTTCTATTTTCTATTTTCACTTATATGTATATATATCTATATGGCGAGGTGAGAATCTATTCTCAACAAGCTGAAATAAAGACCTATTATTATTATTTTATTATTATTATTAAAAAAAAAGTTTTTTGTATTATATTAACATTAAATATAATTGCATCGTTGGGATAATCTTGGGTATCAGCGTAGTTCAACAAAATAATCAATACAATTTTCTTTACACGCTGATTCGATAAAACGCAGGCTGCTCGAAGCCTAAAAACTCAAAAACCTGGTACAAATAGAACATTGTCTGACTTAAACACTTGCATTGTTAATTTAAGTAGTTTTCCTTTTCCCACAACCCAAAACTACTTAATTAGGCCGTTGGATCAGGGAATGATTACAAATTTTAAGGCATGTTACCTTCGTTGAAGAATCAATTGTGAAATTTTGGAAAAAAATATAACATCATGGTGCCATGATGCTGTAGGTATTATTGACCTCGCTTGGCAATGGTATAGTATGGAAGAAAGTATCCAAGTATTGTCAACTACTTGTCAACCTAATCGATACAGTAGCACTAAAAGATGTAGGTGAGCATGATATTAAGCAGTTACATGTTTCTGGTGCCTTACCAACGATGACCTTCAAGAATTGTTAGAATAAGGAATTCGTGTAGAAATTGAAAGTGATTCAGAAAATGAAGAACCAAAAGATCTTGGTACAGATTTCCTTAGTAAAAATTGGTAACGATACCTGAAATCATTGATCATTAACAATCTCTAACAGAGCAAATAAATGAATATTTAAAATTAAAAACATCTACTAGACACATAAAATCATTATACGAAGTTTGAGAACACCCGATCACACTAAATCTACATCTTCTACTCGAATATTATCGTTATTAAAAACAAAATTTTACAGCTATCTTACTAAATATATATTTCTTTGTATTGAATCAATGTTTGCATTCAATTTTATTTTGTATTATTTAGATTAATACATATTTATAATTAATATTAACTTTTTTTAATATGTGTCTTTATTAAGAATGTTTTATTGTTCACATTATGTAACATATGAATGATCTAGATTTTAGAAAGAGTGCAAAAACAAGACGAAATGATTTGAGACATTTGCTCACTGAGAGAAAAATAAAAAAATAACTGTTTGCATGTCTTTGTTTTATGTAACTTGTAGTATTATGCAAACGAACAAAGAAATAACTTAAATTTAAAGTAACATTTCATTATTTTTGGTTCCCCTTTACTATGGATTAAAATGATCTCGTTTAATGCTGTTTCATTTAGCGCTTATCGTCTAGGAAAGAATCCTAAGCGAGGTCTTACTGTATTGCTATAAGATAAAGCAAAACAACTACCTGGTTGAATGGGTCTTCTAAATTATTTATATAGGTATGTACTAATCACAGCTATTCGTTGTCATTCAATTAAGAAATTTATAATCAGCTTCATGGCCGCCAACCATTCATTAAAGATTAATTCATTTTTTAAACCGAGCGTAAAAAAGCGGGTTTAATCCTCAGAGAAGCTTTACCGATCGCATTGCATTAACTGCTCGAAGAAGATAACAATGAATTATTTTTAACCCTCAGAGAACCAAGTTATTTAATATTTTTTTCGTTCTGAAAATTATTTTATTTTATCAAACAAATTATTCCATCTAATATTTTTTCAATTCATTTCAAACATTGTAGATTGGCATTTAAAAAAAATATTGATTGAATTATTTGTATGTACCTATCAACTTATATTATTTTATTAATTACACCTACATGTTCAAAATAATTTAATTTAAAATAATTTTTCAAATAATTTAGAAAAACAAAATACATTATTCATTTTGATATTTTGACATATATTTAACACCCTGACGATGGAAATGTTTTTCCGAAACATGTAGGTATAATGAATCAAATAATATAAGAATGTAGATAAATACAAATAATACAATCAATTTTTTTTATTCCATTTAACACTAAGCAGGTTTAATTTTTTAGGTAAAATTTGTAATTGAAGTATTAAAGCTCAATTAAAGACGCCATCTTGTTTCTTAAAGAAGATAAAAAGAAAATAGAGATATCTTTTTGTGTTTCTTTGTTTGTCATCACCAAATCTTATTACTATTCACCTGACGTAACTTGTTAGGCAATAACACTTCAGTGTCCAACATTCATTTTAGTTGCATAAATATAGCTTTTTTTATATTAGTTTATTTAAAACCACCCTACTGTACTAGGTCAACTCCTAAAATGTAGAATAGTTCAGAAATATTGGAAATATTCAATGAGGAATATTTTCACTGAATACATATTATATTTGCAACTTGTTAATTAGTATTTCTTAACTATTTGTAAAGTATTTTGATAACAGAGATTATAAACTGGTGACAATATAAATAGTGGAATAAAACCAATGTTTCCGTGAATCCAATGTTATTTATCAATATTGGAAATGATTTAAATACGTATTAAACCGTTCTCGAATATATCCGATATACTTGACCAGCTGGGCACGGATATCGGATATATTCGAGATCTCGCCAATGACCGCAAAAAAGCTGTTTATGTCCTCTTTATGTCTTATATAGCGTGTATCTTTCATAGATGTACAGAGTGAAAATAAATAAAAAATGGTTACCTGGGAATTAGAACATTTGCTCCCAAATTTTTATAAATTAAAATAGAGACGGGAGCACGGAATACGTATCGCATCAATATTCTTAGAATTCTCAAACTAAGCTCAAAGCTAATTTATCGAATTTATCAAAAATACTTAGCTGCTTCGGTAGCAGCCAAATATTTTTTCATATAAAAATTAAAAATTATCACACGATTTTTTCTGAGTTAAATTTTTTATTAAACACACACAGGACGATCGTTTCTGCTGATTAAGCCATTATCAAATACTTTTTCGTTGATTTGACTTTTCTGTATGTCTTTCTAATTGATTGATAAATTTGGTTTTTAAAAATTCACAGAACTTTTTTCTGAAATTGCAACTTCACATAAGAATGGGTTATTTAATATAATTAACTAAAAGCCTTTGCTGTGAAAATAGGACTAACTTGATGAAGTCCTGTATTGGGGCTCGAACCACCGACCACCAGATCACTAGACAATTAAAGACAGTCTCTAGTATAATGAAGGATAAAGCTAAATAAATAAAATAATAAAATAAACATTTTAATTTGATGAAAACCAGCCTCTCTCGTTCTAAAAAAGGTGATTCGAGGAATCATTTCGAATAATGTTTTGTGGACTCGCTCGTTCTTTCTTACCGGATTACGACAGGTAAGTACGACAAGCACGTACACACTATCCGTTCTAACATGGTTAACGTCAATGCTGTAGGAGAATGATTCAGTTGGGAGTAATTCACGTACAAACTTACGTAATGTCGAATTTAATCGACTTTAGTATTTTCTTGTCTTGTAATACAAATATTTGAAATAAAAATTCTCTCATCTTTCAACCGTTGCAACAAATAGAATCCGCATTAACTTTACTTAAGATGGCGGCCTTCGTAGCCCAGTGGGCATGACTCTGGCTTCTCACACCGAGGGTTCCGGGTTCGATTTCCGGTGAGGTCACAATTAATCTATGTGGTTTACTCAAGCCTGGGTGATTTGTGATGTATTTAGCTTCTGTAATTGGGCCTCTTGGCCTGTTAAGCGTAAAAAAAAGATGGATTCATAAAAAAACATGACCTTAGTGTTAACGTGAATACGACACATCTACGGCAACATTAGGCTCTGTGGTACAGGCAGAGCCTTTTTTTGTCTCAGCCGCGCGCTTTTTAATCCTTTGTAGGCTCTGGCCCATTCTGCCGCGATATATGGTGTGATTCCTGCTTGTATTCATTGGCCAATTTTTTTATTTATTATTTAATAACCGCAAATTTTCACTTTAACCTCAACAACTCTGTACATGCTATTACAGTATTTTTAATATTTAAAGCATTGACTTTGTGGTCAGGCATTTCAACAAAATGTTAGTTATGTTACTATATAATCACTTACGGAGATTTTTATTTAATTTTTTATTTATTTTCATTTGCACCCCAAATGCAGTGACGTGGTTCTGTGTGGACACCTCTGTGCGCAGCAAACATGTTTTTGTCTCATCTGCGATGTAGCGAGGTCGACCGCTTTAGCGTTATAAAACAATGCCAATCTATTTGGCGAAAGTGTAGGGCCGATATGGGAGCTAATGCTCATAAAACGGCCCTGGGTCTGTGGTGGTCCCGCTTTACTGTCCTCAATCCGTTGACATCATTAACTTCCATTTGCGTCGTAATGATTCTGAGATACACACGTTTAAAAATCTGACCTATTTTCGTGCCTTTAAAAAGGTTTTAAAGTTAGTTCATTTTGATAATTCTTCTCGTGCATTCTTCCTTATAAAGTCAAATTCTGTAATTGCGCCTCTGGGCCTGTTGAAGCGTAAAATTAAAAGAAAATAATAAAATCATTAGTTTGTTGAATTATCCACGGTGACTGTTAATACTCTGATAAAAAAATAAATCAACGATAATTGCTTGACTGGGGAGTAGAGATGTGATGATTTATGGAACAGTGACTAGAGTAATTGCTCGCGCACAAATCGACCGTCACATGGCAGTTGGGAATAGCATACACCCAGGCACTGTACATATAGGCTAATTAATTTCCAGGCAAACCGAGTATGTATGCACCTGTGATTTTACTAACTGTCGGACAATCAACTGATATTTTTATTTATTTATTTATTTATTTATTTTGTTAATTACACGGCTTAATAGCCTTTTACAACAGGTTTATACATAATTAAAATACAACAAACGATTAAATGTAAAAGAAAAATAAAGGGTATAAATGTAAAAAAGTATATATACATAGTTTAAACATAATGAGGTTAGACATATATGTAAAAAAAGTATATATGCAAAAAAGTGTAAAGTAGTGATCTCAGACATTTTTACTCACCGATAATATAATATAATATAATATATATTTTATAATATAATATAATATATATTTTAGCGGAGAGATGGATCCACTCTGGGAAATATTACATCTTGATATTATACGAGACTTTGTCAATTAAAAATATAGTTTTAGGTATGTGTTGCGATATTATTTTGAAAATAAATTTTACGTGTGCGGTATATATAAAGCTGCTGAAAATTAATGGGTCTAGCATTAAAAAATGAATTAAAAAAGAAACCTTAGCATGAATGCAGTTAATAAGTGGAAAATAATGGACCTTATCTAACTGATATTTATAAAAAACACTTTGATTCAACAAAAATAATTTGATAAATCAGCTTTTTTTACCGAAAAAATCAAAAAACCAATCAATGGGGCCAAATAGTCAGAAAAGCAAAATTTGATTGGAAAAAAGGTAGATAATATTGTATGAATTATCCTCTACTTGACTGCGTTAATTTCGTACTATGTTCCTACTTTAAGTATTGGTGCTGCCTCAAGTAAACACTTTAAAAAATGTACTTGATATGTTTTGATTCTGTATTAATAAACCGGTACAATTGGTAAGTGTTTTTAAGCTTTCTTGGGTTTAAATTTTTTTTATGTCAGATATGTTATATTAAACTGAACTGTATTGTGTTTGCATTTGTGTGCCTGCAAACGTAGATATTAAATTGAATAAATAAAATAATTGATAAATGCAAAAAGATATTAAATTTAAAATTTATTTTTATATAAACTTAGTGCTTCACACACAATATTTTAGGTTAAAACGTTGAAAAGTTAAATAATTCAAATATTGTGTGTGCAGTTCATAGTTTAAACAAAAATACATTTTAAATTAAAATGTTGTTGTTACAAAAATATTGGATAGACAGCGACTATGCGTCAAGAGTGAGGAAGCAAGGCTTACCTAGCTGATAGAGTTTTCTAAATATTATAACTCGAAGTATTCCAGATTTGCTTTAATGAAATTTTTGATCACGTTCCATTGAAAAAAATCGTCAAGTCACGCGTTTGAAAGAAAATCAGGTATGTTTGATATTGCTTAAATATAATATACGTACATTGCGAAAGCAAAATATTTTCCGAATATATCTAATGTGTAAGTTTGCACAACTATCAGATATGCTTAATAATTAGGGTTATCATGGAAACTAAACTGTAGACGGAAACTAAAATATAACTAAACAGATCCATTCTCCGCTACTGTCACTGAAGGGAGGGAGCTCCGCACTGACAGGACGACCTAACTAGTGTTCACCAACAACTGCGAACACTGAAGGGTACTTCACGAGGAATTTGTGAAGAGGCGACAATTTAACTACTTAATTTCAATACTTAAATAAACATACCCTTAAGGCAGGATTCTACTTATGTTTGTGTATGGGCGCTCGAGAAAAAAGGCTGTTTTTATGAATTCTTTATGAGATTATGAATAGAGATATTGATATAGGATTTATTAGGCTTAATAAATACCCTCTTTTAGATTCAATATATCAATTACTAGCAACCGACTGAATGTTAATGTACATACATACATACAAAATTGCATGCAAATAAAGTAATGTTTCGAAGTAGAACCCTTGTTGACGTTTATCGAGAAATCACAGTTACGGTGGCCGGGACATATCTTGCGGATGCCGACAGATAGACCGCCAAAGCGGATAATGCAGGCAAGACCGGAAGGCGGAATACCAAAGGGCCGTCCTAGGAGGAGCTGGCGGAAACAGTTGTAGGACTGGGAGGTTGCAACTAAATTGGGCTGACGTGGAGAGCAAAGCACAAGACAGGAAAAGTTGGAATCTTTTATGCGGTGCAGGGACCCCGACCCAATAGGACAAGGGGTAGATGAAGAAGAAGTGTAAGAGCAGGACACATTGCATGGCGCTAAATAAGGTTTAGTCCTAACAACACCCGCAGTAGCTACACATACACACACACTACTTAATCAGAACATGGAAAAGCTGAACATTTTTTGGATAAATGCTAGATCATAGATAATTATTCCCTTTTTATTGAAATTTTGGTAATGTAATGATTTGGCTTCTTAATATTTCTCATACATTTGGGAAGCGAATGGAATATATATTAGCTTTTTTACAATATCGCGACCAATTCAATTCAGAATACCATGTTAATACTCTTAAAAATATACATAAACATTCATATATGATCAATAAGGCCCCCAATCGCACTCCAACAACACACTATAACACTCGCGAGTCGATATTGTGCTTTGTATAACGTGCTGATCTACACCACATTTGTTGATTTGCGATTTGTTCTATAGGCAAGAATATATTTATGCACCCCTAAATAATAATGACCTTGAATTAAAGGGGAAAATACAATTTCTTTATCATGAAAGGATATTTATTGTGTAATATACAAAATATTCAAAAAAAAATATTTGTACTTTGTATTTTAATGTCATACTAGAACCTTCTTTCAGGTTTGATAAAAACCCTTTGACGTTATGTTTGTTAAAAAAAATACACTATAATTTTTGGAGAACAATTTTCTTTACATGTTGGAGTTCTTGGAAAAATATATACATTCCTATGTTATTCCCAGCATGTCCTACAAATCCAGCCTGTGTCCATTAACTCGCAAACTCCATGTCGCTTTGTTTTTGCGAAACGAATAAAATACGACGGGACAAAGGAATAGAAATGGCAAAAAATCAACCTATTCCGCGGAGGAGGGCGATTTTACAATTTCCAAGATTCGACCAAGTCTCGGATTCGGTACACGTCCGCGCGATGGGCCCTACTTTGATAAGGGACGAAGGGAGAAGCAGAAATTAAATTACAGCCTGAGCAGGACGGCCTCATATCTCACGTCTCGTCCTAAAATTTCCCTGGCCTGGTGGAGACCCACCACTCATCACGGATTCCTGGAAACTTACTTATTTAAATATTCATATTTTGATTTTTAACTATTTCTCACTTCTTATAAGCATGTGAAAGGGACGAATCACTCCTATGATAGTGACGGCGACAGATGTATTGCACATCTCCCAAGTGTGAATTAAAATAAAATGGCTAATGTACTGGTAAAAAATTTTTTTAGGTATCGAAATAAAAATGATATTTTATACGAACCGTATGGATGTGTAGAATAACGATTCCTGACGTTTCGCTGGAAATATATCACAACACAACGAGTGATATATTTCCAGGAGTGTGTCCTCTTTTCTGAATTTAATTTCACACGTGGTGTTCTTTTTTTTGTGGAAAATAAAAATGATATATGGGAATTTTATTTTATTTTATTAATTGCATATTATCCGCAATTCACTTTACAAATATACAGGGTGTAACAGAGCTAGTCCACAATACTTATAGGTGGATTCCTGCCTTGATTATGAGTCGAAAATGTCGAAGAAACCATGACCTAATATCAATATTTAAGGAGATATGCGACATCAAACTTTGCATTTTTTTCAATATTTCTTTCAATACCCTGTAAAATATTCCAATTGGAATGTTTTCAGGGATTTTACTTTCATTGAAACGAATGAATTTTTCGTAATCGATATGAGTTACTGTATTGTTACTTCAACCTTTTGTAAAAAATAATTCAGAAGTATTGAAAAAATCCAAACATTGATATTGCATAACTCAATAACAATTGACATGGTTGTTTAAATATTTTCGACTCATAATCAAGGCAGGAATCCCTGTAAAGTATTGTGGACTAGCTCTGTTACACTTTATATATAATATTCTTCTCAGTTCTTTATTCAAGAATCTCAAAAGACGTGTCTTTTTTTAGTGCGAATGTTACATTACATTTCTCATACATATGTCTGTAAAATGATTTGATTTTTTATCATTATTAACCTACATTACAATATTACTATACTCGATATAAGATGAAGGTAGCCCAAAACACAAACAAATTTAAAAAAAACAATAAAGGTGGCCCAATTAAGTTATGTACAATTTGTGGATGAACGTTTTTTCACATTTTAGAGCTTTCTGATAGATTGAATTCATTAATTTCAAACCTGGTAAACTTAAAACGACAAAATTGACGGCATTACAGTGTTATACTATAACTTTCATGATACAGAGATAGTAATATTGCTTATATCAGAATACGGCTGATTATTAGAGAACAGTCTGTGTTCAACACATTAATTTTTAGGGCATAGTACTAGAAATATAAAGTTAAATTCGTTTTGCGGTAAAGGATGGCTCAGACACTTTTGGTGGCCGTTAAAATTTAGCGACTGCCGCCGGGAACGCAGCCAATGTGGTTTGGCCTTTATACAGGACGTCTGCACCACAGGACATAGAATGGTCACAAAACGAAACGGCAATGTCTGGACGTAGTTATGCAGAAAACAACCAACCCACAAATAATGGAATTAGAAAATGGCTCTTAAAAATTTGAATCTACAAAAACCTAATACGTCGATATTTAATACATTATTGCATATACGAAGATATGACGCGTATTACAGATTGGAATCTTTCTACAAAAAGTATTATACGAGGCGTAGAAAACTTTCAACCCACTCGGATGTTTTCTACAAAATTGTCATTGTGTAGTTACTGTAGAATTAAAAGAGAGCATAAGGCATCCACACAATTAATATTTTTGTTTGCCAATCTATACCTATAAAACTCAATGTCTGTCTGTCTAACTGTTCTCTATACAAATCTACACCGTTTGTCGATTCAAATTTTGTTTACTCATGCTTTAGGACCCGGCGGGTAACATAGCCGACATTTCCCTCCTATTTTTTACCCGTTCCCCTCCCCCTGACATATTTTCGATGCAAATCTATACCTTTGTTTCCCCCCACAAATTTATTTTCAACTTAATCCTTCACCCGTCCAACGCCGGGTACGAACAGCTAGTGATTTATAAATTTGAAGTCGCAGAAAACAGTCAAAGCACTTGGACATTTTATGAGTTAATT
Source organism: Agrypnia vestita (assembly GCA_016648135.1). Lineage (NCBI taxonomy): Eukaryota > Metazoa > Arthropoda > Insecta > Trichoptera > Phryganeidae > Agrypnia > Agrypnia vestita. Next base: position 1,546 of record JADDOH010023023.1, on the reverse strand, counting down.
TAACGGTGGTGGCCGTGATGCGGGTTAGAAAAATACTTAATTTACAAAAAACTATATCACTTAGGCCTTGGACGATTTCAGCACATAAAGATATCGTATTGAGCTGCCCAAAACCGTGTATGGGCGGAAAGACCGCCATAGTCGTCTGTGAAGACGCTCCGGCAGCTATCCTTACTTTTATCGGTACCAAACACACAAAGCAAACAATGTCACAATAGCTTATAGAGCGTAATCCATTTGTACTTACTCGGTTTGCGTCGTTTCTCAGCTTATGTGTAGATTAGTGATGCAACGAATACTACTTTCACGAATACGAATATCAAGCCTACTATTCGGCGAATACGAATAATTCAACAAGGTAATAAATAATACACCACTGATTTTTTTTATTAAGAGATTTAATAATTAAAATTTACCACCGGCAAATTTTTGTTCGAAAAGCAAAAAATTTCTTTTATTCGTTTGTATATTCCCAGTTTGTACATCCTAAAATAAATATCGCTTTTATCACGCTTACGAGAGGCTTCATGTTATTAGATTTAATTTGAAATTATTTTATAAGAATGAACACTTTTACACACAACGGAAATAAAATGGAACTAACAATACGTATTACAAAACAAAAACTACATGAAACGAGCACCTAATCTTATTAATAACCCAACAAAACTAGATAAAAGAACTCATGTTATGCTGTGAAACAAGTAACAATTGACAACTTGAGAACTCAACAAATCCATTCATTCAATGTTAGGGGAATCCCCGATGACAGAGTGCGTAGGTGTGTTCGGATACATGGTGCACAGCCAAACCGTAATTTGCGTTGCGTTCAGTTATAAATAGTTTGTTTTTAATATTCGTGATTATATTCGGCGAATACGAATATTCGTATTCGTTACATCACTAGTGTGGACCATCCATAGGGAAGAAAGTAAGTGAAACACTTACGTGAAATAATTGAGGTGTATTTAATACGTTACAAAGGTAATAGATTAGTAGTTACTGTAACGCGATCTAGTGTTAATATATCTTAAGCGTGTCAATACTGTTATTTGTTACAAGCGCATTCCAGGCTTCTACGGTCGCTGGGGCTGGTAGATGAGGTACTTGCTGTTCGGCTGGAGAAATGAGGATGGTTCTCCTCTGGCCCCAATCCTTGGACCTGCGGGTACTCTTTGTAGTAGCTACTCATTTTGTGGGTTGGTCGCTTACTGCAGAACTGCGTTCAATTTTACCTGCGGGTTAGGAATATTGACCGCCGGCAAACTCCCTGGCGAACTTGAGGGACTTTCTCTGTAATGGTTTATTTATACTTAGCCCGTGTTTATTTGCCGGTCGATTAAGTCCCGTAGATACGGCGGCGGTCACACGTCGTACACATAAAATGTAATTTACAAATGCTTTTTGTGGATTTGATTCGTTCGGGTTGATCGATGACGTCACGGAGCAACTAAACCATTACCCGGCAATGCTTGAGAGGATTAATTGATTAAAAACAAATTAAATACATTAATAATCAAGATACAAAATAAAATAATTTACCATG